>CM077297.1:36940220-37102720 GCA_039654925.1 Anguilla pacifica
GACCGAGGGAAGGAGGCGTTACGGCTGTCCCGCCCAATCCGGGCCTGGGACCTGGAGAGAGAGAGAGAGAGACAGAATGAGTGAGAGAGTGAGAGAAAGAGGGAGAGAGTGAGAGAGATACAGACCGAGAGAGAGACCGAGAGAGAGACCGAGTGAGAGAGAGAAAGTGGGAGAGAGTGAGAGACAGAGTGAGAGAGATAGAGAGAGGGAGAGAGAGAGAGAGAGGGTGACAGAGTGAGAGAGATAGAGAGAGAGGGGGAGCGAGAGAGATAGAGAGAGAGGGGGAGCGAGTGAGAGAGATAGAATGAGTGAGAAGCAGAGTGAGAGAGATAGAGAGGGAGCGAGTGAGAGAGATAGAATGAGTGAGAAGCAGAGTGAGAGAGATAGAGAGGGAGACAGAGTGAGAGAGAGAGAGAGAGGGAGCGAGTGAGAGAGATAGAATGAGTGAGAAGCAGAGTGAGAGAGATAGAGAGAGAGAGAGGGAGCGAGTGAGAGAGATAGAATGAGTGAGAAGCAGAGTGAGAGAGAGAGAGAGAGGGAGCGAGTGAGAGAGATAGAATGAGTGAGAAGCAGAGTGAGAGAGATAGAGAGGGATACAGAGTGAGAGAGCGTATGAGAGAAAGGGGGGGGGGGGGTCAGGCTCAACAGTAGGCCCGTCTCACTGCCACTCTTGATCATGGTGTCTGGGAAGGTTCCAGGTGAGAGTACCTTTGCGCAGGTTGGCAAGCCTGTGAAACCAAACTGAGCTTTTATCTTTTAACTTTTCTTTTAATTGGGAATCCAATGGGGGAAGAGCCACTGCGTCCGGCATTGGATTCCAGTTTTGGCTGATGATGATGATGATGATGATGATGACCGTAACTGGTAAAAAAAAAAGGAAAAAGAAAAAAAAAACCCGCCTTTGCCATGTTTTTTTTTTTTTTTGTAACACACTGTACTGTACAACGGTAACCCCCCCTCCCCCCCAACACCCCCCCACCCCACACCCGACCCCTGATCCCTGACCCGACACCCGACCCTCCCGACCCCCCCCCCGACCCCCCCACAGCAAGCTGCATGCTTTCATCTGGGACTCTGCGGTGCTGGAGTTTGAGGCTTCGCAGAAGTGCGACCTGGTGACCACGGGAGAGCTGTTTTTCCGCTCGGGGTTTGGCATAGGCATGCGCAAGGACAGCCCGTGGAAACAGAACGTGTCCCTGGCCATTCTCAGGTCTGTCCCAGCCAAGGCAGCAACGACCTGCACATTCACACGCCATCCCCGTGCCTTCCTCTTTTAATTTAAATCATCTCTTTATGTGCGTGCGTGCGTGTGTGTGTCCCCCCTCCCCCCTTTCGTTTTGCCTTGTGTTCTACCGCTTTTCCCATCTAGCTGTTGTCTTGAGTTGTCCGGCTCTGGCCAGGGTTTAATTTATGACCTCTCCCCCCAACCCCCCACCTGACCCCCCCTCCCTTGCAGTTCCCATGAGAACGGCTTCATGGAGGACCTGGACAAAACCTGGGTGAGGTACCAGGAGTGTGACTCCAGGAGCAATGCCCCGGCCACACTCACCTTTGAGAACATGGCAGGTAAGGTCCAGGTCCTGAGGGGAAGTAATGACAATGATTGGACAAAAACTGCAGTGGTAACCAAGGTAACTGTAGACTTTTTTGTCCAATTCAGTTCGCTGTTTTTGAGGTGGAAGCTGTTGCCTTACTAAATATGGCTTTTTTTGTTGCTTAGGTGCAGGAGTCCAGGAAGAAGATTGCATTTTAAAAAAAGCATTTTTCTTGACAGCGTTGTGTAAGGTCCCCCCTGGTGGTGGGAGGACGAACTGCAGCTTCGTGGTCAGTGTGCCCGGGTTGTTGGAGAGTGGGTAGGGGGGTTCCCGGGGTTCGCTGACGTGGTTCCATTTCCCCCTGGCAGGTGTGTTTATGCTGGTTGCCGGAGGCATTGCGGCCGGAATCTTCCTCATCTTCATCGAGATCGCCTACAAAAGGCACAAAGACGCCCGCAGGAAGCAGATGCAGCTGGCCTTCGCGGCCGTCAACGTCTGGAGGAAGAATCTGCAGGTAGGACACGCCCTCCCCCCCCCCCTCCTCCCTTCCCAAACCCCACGCCCCTGTCCTGGGCCCTTCCCCCGGGAGTCCCAAGAGGGAAGGGGCAGTGACTGGCCAATGAGAGGCCCAGCAGGTCCCCTTGGGCTGGGTGGGTGGAGCAACCAATGCTGTGTCTGGGTAGCCTCCGGCTCCTCCCCCGCTTGTGACCACTGGGGTCAAAGGTCAGAAGGGATCCTCTCTATTGCCATCCTCTTTGTCACCACAAGAGGTCAGACTGGAGCTCGGCAGTTGGCGGGCGGCTTCAAGGAATGCTGCTCGTTGGCGGCTTGAGCTGCCGCCGTTTCCCCAGGCAACCAGACGCCTTTTCAGAGGGGGCTTCCAGTCCCCCTAGGCCAACTGGACGCCTGTCTCTTGTCTGTCCCTGCAGGACAGTAAGGAAGCCTCAGGGATTCAAGTTGAGGGCCCGGCCGAGAGTCCAGCATTAGTATGTACACAAGCCACACATGAACATCTCACCGCCATGCCATCTGCACCGTCAGAACTGGAGTTATCCCAGAAAACTGAAATTATGTGAAATAAAATAAACAGAACAATTAAAAAGGTAATGAAGCGATTAAGGCCAGAAATCAGCTACATTCCAGTTCATGGCATGCACAGAGAATGCGCTTCTTTAGAGCTGCTAGAGTTACGCATCGCTGCAGCATTCAAACTGACCTCGCGAAAACGAGAAAGAGTCGTGGATAAGCGGTGAGAAAATAAAAAACAGAAAAGGGAGGGGGGGAGGAAAAGCATTTAATTTGGGAACATTCAGCAGAAACACTTCAGCCATTTCAGTTACAGACTGAAGACTTGCTCCCGTTCTTTTGCCACAGAGCACATCCAAAATGGATGTCATTTACACATTTTGAGCATGTTCAATTCCTGACAATAAACTGTACGATAAATTACAATATATTATAGAGCTCGATGCCGTGAACATGGTAGCAACAATAATTAGTCTGATAATGAAGTATAAGTTATGATTATTAAAAGGTAATTTGCAAAGCAGGTCCCTCTGAAGACTACACTCATATAGCGACCTTAGGCAAAGGTTAATATCTAATGCACAAAAAAGTGTACAAAATTCAACAAGAGGAAAAGCAAAATAAGATTATCCTCTTTTTTTAAAAAAAAAGACTACACTACAATAATGTAAATTTACCAATAAATATTCATTCAACTGAGTAAGAAATATTACTATTCTTTACTTTGCTGTATTTTCAAAGTTCCAAACGATTTCGCGGCTCCAAACGATCTCTCTTCCTGAAGTTATCTTATCTCAGAACTGTCGCGTCACGCAGTCCATTTTGGACGGGCTCACCACAAGAAGGGAATCACAGTTAATCATTCTTATCCAGTGTGGAGGTTCCATTTCCACTCTGGGGTGGGGTGGGGGGCGATTTCCTCAGCGTTCACCAGTTGAACTCAACAGCCCCCCTTCTTATCAGGATGGGACAGCCCTCATAGATTTTTAGTGTTAAGCAAATTACCCCTGGTCGTATGTTTAACACTACTAGGCTAATTGATGTATAAAGTTAATTCACAAATCATATTTTAGGTGAAAGATTAAGATTTAAAAATCAAAAAATGTCATTCCTGCACAATTCAATCACATGTATTCAATCGATTCGATCGATGTATTCAATCTTTCGACTCAATACAAAAAAGGTCAATTAAAGGTCACTAACAACGGAAAACAGTCTGAAAACATCCCACATCCCACAACTGCCTTTCGGAATGTGCTTAAATCCGAAATCCTACATTCTTTTTTTCTGGTTGCGCTTACTGGGGACATCCTTAAAAAAAGAATGGAGTTGTAGTATAATGTAGTATACAGTATAATACTGTACTGAACTGCATTATACTATACTGTACCAGCACATTACAGCTAGACTAAGCTTTCGTTTCCCGAACTTCAGCCCTGTAAACGACTCATTGCTCTCTCGGACTCCAAAGCCACTGCCCTCCTCTGTAGAGCTTGTAGTGCAAATAAGAAGCCTGCCTCCCCCCTCCTCCACTCCCCCCTTTAACGACAAGGCTGCCATATCCATCTGTGCGGGGGGGTGGGGTGGGGGTTTGGGGGCGGGAGGGGGGTGTAGCCTGTGATGTTTCCGCGGCGGCGTCCGGCCAGCCTCATGCTGGGCCGCCGCTCTCTGAGCACAAAAGCCGCGGCTGTTCTGCAGCCTGCGGCGGACGCAGGTAAGAGCGCCGCCCCGTCCCGCGCCGGCAGCATCAGCGTCTGCGTCTATGCGCCGTGGCCGTCCCGCGTGTGTGTGTGTGTGTGTGTGTGTGTGAGTACGTTCATATCCACAGGCTCAGGCCTGCAGTCAAAACCATGGGAGCTCCTGCAGAGGCTTCTGCCCTTGAGGGGGATTGTTTCTTTCACTGGCTTCTGAGCGCGGCTTGCTTTTGAGATTTTGGAAAGGCGGCTGGATATGTTTGAGGGACGTGCTAACCCGGACGTTCCTAGACGGGAGAGGGGGAGAAACCAGCATGAGGAACTTTGAGTGCCTTTCTCCCAAATTTGGAGCATCTTGCTATATTGAGCCGAGCACACTGCTGCAACCTCCGCTGCCAGTCGGTGGGCGCGTGGACCAGCGCGTGCTCTCCTCTGGAGCGCGTGATGTCAGCCGGTGCTTTTGACCGCGCCGAGGTTCCGCGCTCGCACAGACACGAGTCGCAGGAAGACGCCTCGTGTGCGGCTGAACACGCAGAACTCCTGTCGACCAGCAGGGGATGCTAGTGAGCAGTGAGATGCTGTCCTCTGGGCTGAATGGGCGGGGCTAGAGCCAATGGTGCGTCACCCTATAAGTTTATTGCAGTTGAATCGAAAAACTGAAATTGAGTTGAAAAATGAAGATTGAATTTCCTTATAAATGGATTCTGTGTAAAAGAATGTAAGCGGTGGAATCTCTCTGGACAAGAGTGGCTGTTAAATGCAGCTCAGTGCTGGAGTCTATACAACGGCAATCCACTCAAACATATCCTCTGACAGCTCTGAAGGACGTCAAAACGTTGAACGCATCAAATCTGCGTGGTTTTTTTAAGGTCCTGATGCTGCCATTGTTTTAACTGTTTTTGTGTTTGTTTTGTTTGTGTGTGTGTGTGTATCACTGTACATGTATGTGCACATGTAAAAAAAAATAATAATAATAATTCCATGTGCACATATTTGAATATGGGTAACCCCGGAAGCGGTGTACTCTTGAATAACTTGCCCTTGGAAAAACTGCTGATGTCATTCACGTGCCTTACCACCTTCGCGGCTAACTTAAAGTGCTTTTAAGGCTCTCTTTCCACTGATCTTTCACAGTTCTGCCTGCAGTTAAATCCATTGGCTTAGCAGCTTCACTTAGCCCAAATTAGCTGTCCGAGTCTCTTTTTATTCTCTGTCCGCAACGTCATTCAGTGGGGCACCGTCTGACGGGGTTAAAACGGAGAGAGAGAAGAAAAAGATGAAACGGAGGCTGTGGCTAGCTAAAGCCGCCGGTGTGCCAACGGTGTTTTCCGGAACGATGACTGTGAAAACAGGCCTGCCCCTTGTGGCGGCAGGCGGTGCCGCGGTGTCCGAGTTCCTGCATCTGTGTGGGTCTGATGCTCTTTCGTTTCAGCATGCTGTGCAAAGCCGGGACTGTGCAGTCACAGCACTTCGCCATTGGTCAGCGTCGCGCATAATGAGAGGACCAAAAAAAAACGAACAAAAAAAAAATGCAGTGTCCCAAAGCTCTAAAAAAGACAAAAAAAATCAAGAGAACAAAAAAAATTCCATGCCTTGTCCTCCCCTCAAGCCTGTTTCTTGAGATGTCATTACGATGTGATGCTGTGAAACAAACCGTGAGGTGTTCTTGCTGAAAGTGTGAATCAGTGCTAATCTCATTCGTTCAAAAGGCCTTGAGAGGTCAGTTGGATTTGTGTCAACTGACAATCTGTTCCTTTCAGGAAAAAAAGGTTGTTTGAGCTCTGAACAGGTTTGTTTTATTCAATAAGAAACTTGATCTGAAACTCCAGAGTGACGTTTTCATTCCTACACTGCCTCTACTGACCCCCTGCCACCCCCACCCCCCCACCTCCCCCCCAACTGTGGTTCACCGTCTTATTTGATTTAGCTTCACCCACTTTTTTGGGCAAAAAAAAAAAATCTCTCTGTACTTGTGAGATATCAACCAGCAAATATTGTTTCAGTTGAAAAACTGCATCCCAGAAATGCTACGGAATGCGGGGGTGGGTGTGTTCCAGGCGGGAACAGTTCCTGACCGTGAGTTTGCTATGGAAAGGGGTCAAGGGTCAGAGTGGGGTCGTGGGTCAAAGAGTGGCCCGGTCACGTGACCTGACAAAGGGGAGGTTCTGCTGGACAGTGCTGGCCTGAGTGAGCTGTCAATCATCTTCCTGCTTCTCCTCCCAAGCCCCCCCCCCCACCTTGCTGCATGTCTTTAAAGCAAAATTCACACCACACTCCCACCCCCCCCCCCCCAGTCCCAGCCCTTCTCCGAATGCTTAAGTGTGTGGGGTGAATTTTCGTTATACCTGATGAGTTCTCTGGTATAATGCAGAAATGGGTTTTATTTATTTGACTTCTTATATTCACCTATCTGGCCGGTTGTTCTTCTGCTCATGACCATATGCATTTCTATGGTGCACCTTCCCCTTTAAAGTATTACTCTGTAACCTTCTGGTAAATGCTTGGCTTTTTGGTGTATTTTTTGTGAGCTGTTTCTATTTCCTTTCCTTTCTGACATTTACTTTTCCGTTTTGTGTTTGCTTTCTTGAACGCAGAAGTGAAATGACCTTTTTTATAGCAGTGGATGGATATTTATTTATTTTTCTTTTCTCCCCCCCATGCAGCCTTCTTCCTCTGTAGAGAAACAGGATGTAAGGAAACCGTAATATAAGCTTCGTTATACAGACACACCCACTGTTACTGTGTGCTTTCCTGCCCTGACCTGTAGGGGGCGTCAGACTAGTTGAGCACTGAGGCATTGGAAGAGGGGAATGGGGGGGGGTGAGCAGTGGTGGGAGGGGGGGTGTCATGGCATACAGAGGTGATGAAACGTTATCAGGGTGAGGGGGGGTTCCTCTGAAAACACAAGAGGACAGGTACAGTCGTTGTTTGGTGCTGTAGAGGATCAGCTCAGGTGTGGCTCCTCCTAGCTGTGTTAGTTGGAATGAGACTTAAGGGACCTTAAACACAGTTAATAGAACCAGACAGGGTCACATTGCTCTGCCATCCAGGAGGGTTGGTCTTTGCATCCCTCAGGTTTTCCC
Organism: Anguilla pacifica; assembly: GCA_039654925.1. Lineage (NCBI taxonomy): Eukaryota > Metazoa > Chordata > Actinopteri > Anguilliformes > Anguillidae > Anguilla > Anguilla pacifica. Next base: position 36,947,559 of record CM077297.1, read on the forward strand.
TCCTTCTCCAAGTTCAGAATGCTCAGTTGGATTCATTTATCAATCTCTTGGCTTCAGTAGCCCTTGTTAATTTGGGAGAGTATAGACTACTGTCATACACACACTACCCTCATATGCCGACTACCATCATTCGCAGACAACCAGGGTATGCAGACTACCATCGTACACAGACTAACATAATACGCAGGCAACCATTTTACACAGACTACATCATATGTAGAATACCATCGTTGACGGACTACCATTGTGCGCAGACTACCATTGTACACAGACTACCTTCATACACAGACTATATCATGTGCAGACTACCATAATATGCAGACTACCATTGTACACAGACTACCTTCGTACACAGACTACATCATGTACAGACTACCATTGTACACAGACTACCTTCGTACAGGGATTACATCATGTGCAGACTACCATCATATGCAGACTACCATTGTACACAGACCACAGTTACACACAGACTACATCACTCGCAGACTACCACCATATGCAGAACCATTGTATGCAGACTACCATCATACACAGACTACCATCCTACACAGGCTACCGTGATATGCAGATGACTCATATCATACTACCATTGTACATGGTGTATCATCATACACAGACAACCATCATGTGCAGGCTACCCTCACAGACAGACGTTTATCGTAGGCAGACTACCACTGTATACAGTCTACCATTATCCACAGAGTACTATCATATACAGACCACCATCGTACACAGACTACCATCATATGCAGACTACTTTGATGCACAGACTGTCGTACACAGATTACCTTGTGGAGACTATCAGACACATCTGTTGAAATGTGTGCTGCCACTGCTTTTAACTCTGCAGCCCAGCCAACCGAGCAGCGCAGTCATTGGGTGACAGAACTGTGCTGCTTCACATGCATAATGTGGTACATTGCAGCAGGAGGTGCAGGGTTCACGTATTCCGTTACTTTGGATGCCAGCTAGGGGTGCATACCAGCGCTTCGGGAGGGGCTCTCCAGCCCCACCCAAACAAGAGAGATAGAGAGAGAGAGAGAGAGAGAGAGAGGGAAATTAGGCAGCCATACTGACAGACAAAGGCATACTGAGGTCCCCCAGGCGCAGGTCCAAGAGACACTTCCCTGGTCCCCCAGGGGACTCCAGCAGGCTGGTTACCAGGACACAGGGATTGATCCAGCTACTGTACTATGCGGATGAATTAAGAGATGCAGAGGTGGGGTTCTTTTCAACATACGAGCAGGCAGGGAGATAGAGTTGAGGGGGGTGGGTGGCTGTCAGGGGTCCGGGTGGGTGGTGGCGGGGGTGGGGGAGGGGGACCAAACGCGTTCGCTCCAAAGAACATCAATAATTCATCTACATATATATTTATTTTAGGATAGGACAGGTGGTAGAGCAGAGCCCGACCCCAAAAAGAAAACCTCTTTTAGGTCCATCAGTACCTCCCTGGCCTCCAGCATCAAGAGACGTAGGTCCTCCAAAGATACGGTAAGGAGATGAAGAAACAAACCCCTCCCTGTTTCTCTCTCTCTTTCTTTCTCTCACTCTGTCTCTACTGTATCCACTTCTCTCTCTCACTCTCTCTCCTCTTGCTGTCTTTCTTTATCCTATCACTCTCATCTTCCTCTACCAGACTGTCCCCATTCCAAAGTTGCTTGGCCCTCACGCATGGGAGTTAACAGCCATAGCCACGTGTCTGTCCAGTCAGCCATCCATCCAGACATCCGTGGGGGACACGCCCCGTCAGGAGAGTCAGGCGGCAGGGAGGCTGTAGGGCAGGGCCGGAGGAAGGGAGGCGCCGCTCGGTCTATGGATAGGGCACTGGGCCAGGCTACGCTCTATAGTGGGTGGGGTTTAGAACCCGGAGGTAAGGGAAAGTAGGTGTCGATCGACAGGTGGGGCAGGGCACCCTTGCCTGTACTTTTCCCCCTTTTCTCCCCTCGTCGCTGACCTGGATGTGGTTTCCGGCTTTTCGGTTTCTTTTTCTTTTCCTTATTTTTTTTATTATTGTGAATGTTTGCGTCTCTCCCCGTTCCTTTAATGCTTGGTCCTTTTCAATTTGAGTTCATACGTCCTTGTCCTTCTGGTGTTTGTGCCCCTCCCCCACACCCCCACACCCCCACCGCCCACCCTCCCCTTTTAAGGTCAGTAGCAAGGTATGCGGCAAAGTTATGGCGGGAAACTCCATGGTCCTGAAGTAACTATTTGCCAAAGACCAACAAGTGTGGGAGCGCTAACTTTGCTGTTCCTCTGTAGAGAACTTTCTGTTTCAGGACGGTGCCAATGGGAGGGTCCAATTGGCTCCCATTACTGCATATCTGTATAGTGTCGGCTCTTGCTGGGGGAATTTTGCAACTGTATTTTATTCCAAATTGGGATTGTTTAAATGTTCTTTTTCTTTTGAATTTTTGCACGGTATCATTCCAAGGGGTCCTTTTGCATAGGTAATTTATTCCTGGCTTCTTTAGAGAAAGGTCAGTGGGTTCTCTTTAACTTCAAATGAACCTCCCCCTATTTATAATGGACACGCCCCTTAAGGAGGTGCCCTCTGAGAATGTGAAAGTGCTGATGTCAATTCCTTTTTTTCCCCTAATCGGTCACAATTTCAAGGGCTGCATTCTGGGTGACTCTCCTCCAGGCAAAGAGCTTACAGGCAAACCTGGCAACTTTTCTGTTACTGGCCAACAGCCCTTACAATTGCAGCTGTAACAAAGTGGATCCTAAGACCGAGGTTGGGAACCACTGAATTACACATTATCCTAAAAGTTGTTCCACACTGGTGGTGCTCTTGGACTGCTCTGGTGAGGGCATCTTCATCAGAAAAAGCAAGCCAAATGGGTTTCAATTTAAAGTCACTACAGACACCTCTAGAATTGATTCAACACAATGGTTCTGAACTACAGTACGTTCCAGGCCTGACTGCTTATAAATACTCATTCACAGCAGCCAGCACTGAAGCTCTTTTAGTACCAACGGGAACTCCTTGAAAGGGACAGGACGTAGCACAGTGTACAGCATCTTGCTTGGGATTAATGGTCTCTGGTGGGGTGAAATGGGGGTGGACGGACCTCTCTGTTCAGACATTTCTCAATCGATAGGTCACTTGGGCTTTCAATCTGAAACTCCATTGAGGGAGTATTGGGCCAAAAGAGGGAATAGCAGATTAGTGTAAAAGTGAACAACAGGTTTGGTTGAGTGTAGTCAGACTGTATGTGACTTTATGAGAAGGTAAAATTCAGCTTAAAAAGTCCTTTAAACAGGGAAGTACTGTAACCATCTTCAAATTGTGACCATCCCTTTTATTTTATATCAGTGTTTCTGTTATTTTCTTTATGACTGGATATCGATGGACTTCTTTTGCGTGTTCGGTGTCCCACTACATGCCACACACACTGCGTCTCTCTTCCTCCATGGGCTTGGTTTGTAGAGCAGAACCATAGAGCTTCCTGTTGCTGTTCACCTGTCTCTCAGCAGGGGGCACTGTGGGCTATGACTCAGAAAGCTAGCAGAGAGCCTAAGGGCTCATTCCAATCGCTTATTTTTACTTCCTTGCTTCCTTTCCTCGCGTATCTTATCTAGTTCCTAGATCCACCCATTGGAGGAAGCAAGGGAAGGACGCGAGGATGGAGGAATCAAGGAAACTTGTATTAGGCAAATAGAATGTCCTTGTTCAGTCAAGCATCAGTTCGAAGCCACATCAATTACAGATATGACAGATAGGGAGAGGTAGATCCACAGGTCGATCATTTATACATTACGCCTTCTGAAATAAAATACTTCCCCAAAGGATGCACTCGTGTTTCCTTGCTGAAGCGTCCTCCTAGCTCCTCGCACCTAACTTCTTCAAGGAGCATTTGACATGTTGGAATGTCCTTGAAGATGGTGGACCTTGATTGATTTCTGGGTCAGGCGAGGACCAAGGAGACAAGAACGGCAAAAATAAGCAATTGGAATGAGCCCTAAATGGTGATGAGGTCTTGCAGGGTGTCTCGAGCATTCCAATGGTGGAACTCAAAAGACTCAGGGACAGTCACCTCCCTACAAACACCAGGGAGAAAGGACTTCCTGCATTTGCCCCTCGCCCCCTGCAAAGAAACTTTAAACCAAAGAGACCTCACGTGGTGCAATTTTAATGATGAAACAGAACCAATGCAATCAGTTTAGATGAAAAATGAGTTGGAGGATTGAACCCAACTCCTACTGCATATTGTGTGTTTGTCCATTATTCCTCCGCATTTTCGTTTATCGGTAAATGTCAGATTTGTGTCCTTTTTGGTTCATCTTTTTTCAGGAGTCTTAAGAAAAAAAAGGTTTGATCAGTCTTTTTTGTTGTGCTTATTTCATTACACAGGGCAAATGATCAAAATTCCTGTTTGGATTATATTTCAATATTTTCAGTTGTGTTGTTTCCAGCATGATCCCAGTATCCTTGTAGAAGCAAGAAGCAGTGCCAATCTGTGCTCTCCAATCAGAACAGACTGGCTTCATGCATTTGCTACTCAGTCAGACAAAGCAATATATAAAAACATATTTTAAACATCATTTTTTAAGATTTGAAATTGTGCTGCATATATAAGGACATGCAGTATATCAAATATTGCCACTATTGTGAGAATATATTGTAAAACTGCATGTATTGTCAAATATACTTTGTAATCTGTGAAAGTGGTAGTAATTGTTTTATGTATGCATTAATAATGCTTTGGAATTCATACTGTAGTATAAATTGATTATGTACATGTATTGCTTTTTCATATGGGACAGACTGGAAAAAATATTGGAAATATAGCTAAAATTTTATCATCTCTTACCTTCAAGTCATTGTTTTACATATGTCAACATTGGGGCGTTTCCCCAAAGTGTTGGCCAGATTTTTAAAGAACAAATCATTCAACAGTTGATACAAGGAATTTCTATTTTCATGATGGAAACATTTCTGATGTGAATATTTTTGATAACAAGTGCGTGAATTGGCACCATGTTCTATCTTCACAATTCACAACACAAATACACAACAACAAAAAAAGCAGTTCTATGACGTAAAGGAGGTTGATTTATTTGAGTTAGGACGTGTACTGCGGTAATTCTGCTGTGGCTTTTTAGTGGTGAGTCGCCATTACTGGAAGAGGTTTGCCAACGTTAAACATGGCCACTGCCATCATGAAAATTCCACTTTAATGACCGATTCATGGCAGAATCCTCACAGACGATTTTGCTTTGAATTTGTCATGGCGATCAGCATGGTTGTCTTGCACATGCATGGGGTCAGGTACATTCTATTTAAGCCAAAAGAATGGAAATACATATGCTGGACATACAGAAAGTACATGCACAACATATTTAATGTGAAATATAGCAAATACTATTTAAATATAACAAACCCCCAATCATGAATACCTGATGTCGCCACACACTTTGGTCAAAAAATGCTCGTATAATTTTTCGAGGTTCCCCGGTGTTCCTGACCCGACTCTCTAATCTGGCCATCTAGCCCTCCCCACATTCAGCCGGCTTGATGATTCTCCTCACCACCTCTAGTGACATTTTCCAAGTGTTCTGGCACAAAATGGCTGCCGTGCATCTCTCAGGTGTTGCTGGAGAGGAGTCCCCTGCCTGCTGTAAGGTGGTTTCCCACAAAGACAGCCATAAAAATGCGATCAGTTTCCATTCAGGATCACAGAGTCTCACCAGCACCTAGCTGTGCCGGTGAAGCCATCGGGTCAGTCTGTCTCCACAGCAAAGAGTGCTTCCATTCTTGTTCACCCCTAAAGCCAGTTTGTTGGTATTTATAGGTACATAACACAGGAAGTTCATTGGGTCCTGCACGATTGTGATGTCACTTGATCTTATTCTGACCGGTAACCTCAGGTCAGAATAGGCTTTGTAGTGTTTTTTTTTACTACATCCAATCAGACGCAAGCTCAGATTTTGTTTTGGTCATCATGTTCGTTTCTTTAGTTTTTGGCGGTTGGCAGGGGAGGAGGGGGATCCTGAGCTTGCACAGAGGAACCCAAAATTGAGCTGCTGTTGTTTCTTCTCCTCTCTGGGGTGGATGAGGATAAAAATGTGAAAACAAGAGGCAGAGTGTTAGAGGAATGACACGTCTTCTCTTTCCTTGTGTGTGCTCTCTCCCTCTGCAGCAGTACCCACCGACTGACATCACGGGCCAGCTGAACCTATCAGATCCGTCCGTCAGTACAGTGGTGTGAAAGCGAGAGAGACAGAGAGAGAGAGAAAGAGCTATTCGGACCAGAGAGAGGGAGAGAGAGAGAGAGAGCAAGAGAGAGAGACTAAGGGGGGGCGAGGAACAGAGGGGGCTGTTGGACACTCCACGTCTCCTGCACCTCACCCCCCACCCCACCCCGTCTGTCTGAGAGACGGTGCGCGGGGCACTTCACAAACGCTCCGAAAACGGAACCTCAACAAACAGACGCTCAGGCAACATTCCGACCACAATCCGACTCAACGTCCAATCCGAAGCCAAACGTCAGAGAACATTCCGCCAACACCCTGACTCAACATCCAATCAGAAGCCAAACCTCAGAGAACATTCTGCCAACACCCTGACTCAACATCCAATCAGAAGCCAAACCGCAGACAACATTCCGCAGACAACCTGACTCAACGTCCAATCAGAAGCCAAACCACAGACAACATTCCGCAGACAACCTGACTCAACGTCCAATCGGAACCCAGTAGCACAGATGCAATGGGGACCCACACCATCCTGTTCCTCTATCCCCTTCCTGTTTAATGCTCAACTCACTTTGTGCAGATATTGAACTGTCAGATATGGTAGTGAGACAAGTACGATTTATCAAATATTACTTTTGTAAATGTTTTAGAGTATTTGAAAGTACGATAAACAAAACATAGGCTACAGTTTGATGGATTCTTAGATGGACGGAATTATGCTTATGATGCAACATTATTTCTTAAGTATTTTTAGGCAATCTGTGATAACAGCTTTCTTTTTAAGATGAATACCTGTCATTTAAAAAGCTCACCATATCTAAATACATTAGATATGTTATTTGTTAAATTAGGGCAAGCTTTAGTATTGAGTGTGTGAGTATATGGTATGAGTTTGTCTTCGATTTAAACCACTGTGGTAAAAGTTGTAGCATGCACAAACGTAACTACGTTGGTACGAATCAAAGTTTAGCGCATTGATTCTTTGTTCAAACCGTTGTTTTTAACACTTGAATTGCAGTTAGCTCAATGCTCGTGGAACTCTGCGGTACTTCTATTTCCTCTTTATCGGCTAGTTTCCTTTCTCTGTTCGTCCAGTGCAGTCATTGGTGCCCTGTGGCGGAACTGTCGCTCAGTGGATTATGTGTTAGTTACTTAGATCAGGAATGTTTTCGAGTATTTACGCAGCATGCAAGGTCATCTTTTCAAGTAGCTCCCCCCCCTCACAGAACCAGGGTATTTCTCTCTCCAAAAAGGGGGGGGATCTCAAGAAAAGGAAGCAGCGAGTTTTGGCTACTGTGTTGTGTTTCTTGCTGTATGCCCTCTCTTAAAACCGATATTTTGCTGGACATGCTCAACATGGCTGCTCGTGCTGGCCCTGGCCGTGGAGAAAATGGCCGTCTTATTTTAACAGACTCCTGGTAGCTCTTTTTGTGACGGGAGAGCGAGGCTTCGCGAGACCCATGGGTGGGGCTACTGTGTGCTGTCAATCACTGATCCATCTCAGCCATCTCAGCCAATCAATTGCTCCCCATCAACGCTACGAACCACTCCTCGAAACATCATGTCATTGACAGCACTCAATAGCTCCACCCCCTCTGGAGTTCACAAAGCCCCACCCTCCCATCGCAAGGTAGTCTCATTCAGTGGACTATGTGTGTTTGTACTTAGCGTCCAGTACGATTTAGAACATTGTGATTTTGTAATAGAGTCTGTTTAGTTTTAATGCTCTGGTGCACCTCAGCCAGTTCTGCTGTTTGGGCCAGTACTCTCTCTCTGTCCAATCAAATCCAGTCTTTCTCAACTCCAGTTCCCACGGTGCATCAAAGGGCCAGGTTTTTCATCCAACCAGCACTTGATTCTTTCATGTAAAAAAAAATATTTTAATTTCAAAAACACGCACATGGCAAGGAGACCCCCTCTCTCAGGCATTCCTAGATTCTTTTTTAATTTTTAATTTTTTTTTTTACATGAAATGAATGCAGGTGATTTTCCAGCTCAGTTGATGCAGAACTCCTTTTCAAGTGTCAACTTGGTTAGTTGCAAAAACAGGCCGTTTCCCAAGTTCTGGAGCCGAGAAAACTCCCTACTGCTGCATGTTAAATAAACTGAAAGAAAAGACTACCTGATGCACATCGTCCACCATGGAGGACGAGCTCACCTTTGAGTACAGACACACTGAGCAGCACTTTAATGTCAGGACTTTATGTGATTCTTATGTGAAATAATGAATGTGACAATGTGTGACTATAAACAGGTCTAACTGCACCCAATTGCATTTCAGTTTATTTGCTTTGTAAAATATCTATAATGCACTAGCTCTATGAAGTGTTTTATGAAGTGCTCAGATCGTTAATTTGTTAATTTGTCTGAAAACGTGTGCACTGAGATATGTGTGTCTCAACACTGAAGTTTGGGTTTAGCTGTCACTAGCCAGTGTTTCTTTATTGAACTCCAACCTTCAGACGCAAAAACCTGCTTTAATAACATTTTAAAAAACTATTCACCATACGGTATCTATGTCAGACCTGAGTAACTGGTTATTTCTTTTCAACTTTTCTGACTAAATAATATGCATGTGTGTTTATTTTCACTTGTATCATTATGGATTGCTTTATTTACACTGATTGATTATGCACAGTATATATTTTGCACATCTTGATTTAGCTCTCAGAGGATTTTTTTGCACTGAAAATATGAAGTGATTTGCTTTAGTAGGTTTAAAGGTAGATTGTGAGACATTTACACTGAAAGGAAGTCGTTTTGACAACTTTTTTGGGGAAGGGGGAACACGTGCTCGATAATTTATGCATTTAGTTTGTTATTCATTGTTGTTATTTAATTATTTAATAGCCATGTACATTTCATTCAGATACGAGAATGCACCAAGTCTTTCCCATGAAAAAATATACTGTATATAAATGCAAGTGTAAATAAAATGAATTTATATGTGCCAATAAAAAAGGACACTTGTCAATGCATCAGTATGCAGTGAAATAGAGTCTGAGCAGTTATTGTATAAATTATATAAAAAGTATATGCATTTAGTTTCCTCCATTTTGGTATTACTGTCAACTAGAATTCCACGTTCAGTCTTTATGCCATATAGATTATGAGCGACGCTCGGGATATATAGATAAAAACGTGCACGCGCGCACGCGTGCACATAGAGAGACCAACACGTGTACAATACTAAATCTAACTTGATACCAACAGGCAAAAACGACTAGCACGTAGACTCTTTTCTTCCTGGGTATTATGTTATAAAATGTGGGTCTCCTACCTGTCACCATGTTGAGCCATTGCCATAACATTGTCATTTCTATGCTTAAAAGGCTTGATTTTCATATGACAACATAACCTACAAAAGTTAGGTGATCATAAAATCGCAATGTCAAATATTCATTCTGTATGTTGTGTATTGCATGTGACAATACACAACGTATAAAAGAAGAAGAAAAAACTTTCATTTTCAACCTAGATGGGCTTTAAGACCAAGGTCAGAGCATTCCCCACTTCATCCTAAACAGTTATTTTTACTGTTATTCTCACACAAAGGGGCGATCCGTGTGGTTCCATACGATTAAGCCTCACACGGCTTTTATTCACGCTACTTCCGGCTCCCTACGTCCGATCTTGGATCTCAGGGTGCTGAACAATACAACTGAGGCAATACAACTTCAAAATGTTAACATGCAGTACAGCACTCTTCTACGCTCAATACGTCAGAACGATTGGTTCACATCAATCGATCTGAAAGATGCCTTTATTCACATAGGCATCTATCCCTCTCACACAAAATTTCTCCGCTTCGCCCACCGCGGTGTTTGCTGCGAATACACAGTTCTACCCTTCGGCCTCTCCCTATGCCCAGGGGTGTTCTGTCTTTGTGTAGAGGCCGGTCTGGCTCCGTTGAGACTAACGGGAGTCAGAATTCTGACTTATATAGATGATTAGCTCATCATCGCCAAGTCGGAAGTCAGAGTTTTGCAGAACACACAGCTAGTTCTGACACAACTGTCGTCTCTTGGTTTCAGAGTGAATATCCCCAAGAGCAATCTTTCTCCATCCCAGAATGTAACGTTCTTGGGACAGGACCTAAAATCTGTGTCGATGCGAGCTCGGTTATCAGCAGACCGCATCTTATCACTCAACGTCCGAGTTGGAACATTTCCTAAAACGTGGTGGACGGTTGAAAATTGTTTTCATGTTGTCCCATCCCTATACAAGAAAACATACGAGAGTACAGAGTATAGAAATACACACGAGTTAATTATTACACATTTAGGTACTGTACCGCATTGTGTGACAATATTTGTGAATTATTTTTTAAATCCGATAGCAATGTTTCATCTTAAACCTTCATAAGGGGCTCATTTATATGCTTTACAATGGACAAAAAGCATTTTATTCAATTTTGGAGATATTTTGGAAATGTTTCTGGACACCTAGCTATTTTAGATCACTGTACTGACTGAAAGCTTGTAATTCCCATTTGAAAATTATGCAACAGTGATTTTCTTGAGTCAAAACAGTTGATTTGTATTGAAATACGTGAATATGTTGTGATTTACAGCAATGCATAATTTAGACATTTTGGATAGATTTGGAGACGCTGGGTACACTGCTTAGTTTTTGCTTCATACATCTATAGTAGTTCTACATATCCACCCTTAGATTTTATGAACTTGTGGTCAAGAAGTTTGATCTAGCACATGTATAGTTTAACCTCCTATATGCAATTGTATGTATTTCATTGCAAACTTAAAAAGTGCAAATTTATTTTTGATTTTTTGTCAAAGCAATTGCATTTGTGGCACTTTGTGGCACATTTCTTCCAAAATTATGAATATAAACCAATCTGCTTTAGTATTGTAAATTGTACAAATGTCTTGCTTCATTTAAGCCATTTTTCAAGTCTCTGTGGTGTTCACATCTGGAGTTATAAAGCTTTAAATAGGGTACCCCCTAAATGGGCAAGGATTGGCAAGATTTGGCTTGTGCCTTAAGGGGTTAAGAAGCAGGGGCTTTATGAGGTGGATTTCATAGCTGCACCTCAGCCCCGTGGGCAATCTCCATCGCCGTCTCTCGGTGACACGCGAGTGCTACAAAACTCTGCGTCACTGGGAAAGCACAGACTTTTACACTCAGGGGACCCCTCTCGGGATCGTTCTCATGAGAAAAGTCGTGACAGACGTGTCCCTCTCTTGGTGGGGTGCCACTCAGGAGGGACGTGTTGTGAATGTGACGTGGCCAATCCAGCTACGCTCAGCTCACATCAATTATCTGGAGCTACTAAGCATTTGGATAGCTCTCAGATATTTTCTCCCCCGTCTAAGGGGACATCATGTGCTAATCTGCTGCGACAACACGACTGCGGTAGCATATGTCAATCGGCAAGGCGTAATGCACTCCCTTCAGCTCCACTGTCTAGCCCACAGACTGCTGGTCTGGAGCAGACGTCACTTTCTGTCAATACGCACGACCCATGTTCCAGGCATTCTGAACACGGGGGCGGATCGGTTGTCAAGGGGAAACCCACTTTATGGGGAATGGCGGTTGCATCCCCAGATTGTGGAAATGCTGTGGCACAGATTTGGCCGTGTCCTATGTTTTTCTTGCGATGGGACAAAAATGCACTTCTCGGTGTGGACTCACTGGCACACCCATGACCCGATGTGCTCCCTTATGCGTTTCCCCTCCTCGCTCTCATCTCTCCCACGCTAGCCAGAGTGAGAGAACAGAGTTTGACACTGATCCTGATAGCACCCAGGTGGCCGAAATCGGCGTGGCTGGCAGAGATTATCCCTCTCCTTTATGCACAGCCATGCCCACTCCCGTTACACACAGATATCCTCTCTCAGGCGAACGGGGAAATACACCACCCCCGCCTGAGCGAGTAGCTCTTTGGGCTTGGCCCGTGAGAGGCATAACCTTATTGTGTTAGGGCTCCCCTCTCGTGTGGCTGCTACCATCCAATGCGCAACAGCGCCCTCTACCAGGTCGCTTTATGACAATAAGTGGCAGGTATTTGAAGGACGGTGTGCCTCTCGTGAGTCAGTGCTTTACCAGTGCTCTGTTACTGACGTATTGTGCTTTTTACAGGACCTTATGGATAAAGGGAAATCCTTTTCAACCATTAAGGTCTACCTGGCAGCTATCACTGCTCGTCATGTTAGTTTCAAAGACTATGCAGTGGAGCAACACCCCCTCATTCACAAGTTTATGAAGGGGGCTCGCCATTCTCTGCCTGTTGCTAAAAAGCACATCCCTTCTTGGGATTTATCACTGGCGCTGGAGGCAGTGTCTCTACAGCCATTCGAGCCTATAAATGAGGTTGAGTTAAAATTGCTGTCTCTCAAGACAGCATTGCAGATCGCTCCAGCTTCAGCTAAGCGAGTCAGTGACTTCCATGCGCTCTCAGTGCATCCATTTTCACCCACTGCCTTACTCCTCTCAAGGGGATCAAAGGCTGCATATGCTATGTCCTGTGCGTGTTCTCCATAAGCGTATGACAAGGACTAAGGCTTTCAGAAAGAGCGACCAGCTCTTTATCGCCCGGGGCCCACCCTGCAAAAGGAAAGCCATCTCTAAGCAGCGGCTGTCCCATTGGCTTGTGGAAGCCATTGCTATGGCATATGACTCAAAGGAGATAACACCCCCCTCAGGCCTGAGTGCTCATTCTAAGAGGGGCATAGCTGCATTGTGGGCCCTATTCCGTGGGGTCTCCTTGCAGGAGATTTGTTCAGCTGCAGGCTGGGCTTCTCCACACACCTTTGCTAGGTTCTACCGCCTGGACGTTGCCAGGACTCCAGTAGCCCACGCAGTTCTGCGGGTGAGCTCTTTGTGAAGCTCACACATCTCCCCTCAGCTGCTTTGTGTTTAATACTTCCTTACATGGGATGTGCCAGACACGCCCTCCCCTCAAGGGGGGAGGCTGCCCTTGCTGGCCTGACAGTTTCTCAGCTGTGAGCACAGGGCAAGCTGGGAGTTGTCCATATCCCCTCATAGGTGGATCTCGAACACGAGATGATGAAAAAGAACTTTAGGTTACTATCGTAACCCCGGTTCTCTGAAACATCGAGTGGAGAGATCCACCAAGACTGCCCTGCTTGCCGCACACAAGAAGCGAATATGTTCACTGATGAGTATTAGCGCTGTAGCGTCCTATATGGTCTTACGGGAGGGCGGTGCCTCCTGTAGCATTGGACGCGCTACTGTCTGTCAGAGCCAGACTTGGTGCAATTGGATGCTTCAGAGGAGTCAAGACTGGATGTCATTCCCCATGGTGGATCTCTCCACTCGATATTTCAGAAAACCGGGGTTACGATAGTAACCTGAAGTTTTCCCATCTTTTACAAAAGTATCTCAGATTTCTTAATTGTATACGTTAGGCCTACTGTAACAAAGCCTATGCGTTTCATGCATTGGTGTAGAAGTCAACCCTGATGGCAATTAGCCATAAAATGGCCATACATCCACTGAAATAGTTTTATAATAGACCTACATGGACACGTAATAAAGACCATTTGAAATGACATAGCCTACATATTTGAAGAAAAAAAAAATCCTCGATAGCCTATATCTGCCCATATGCAGTAATTCAGTGTGTTTCAGACAGAGAGGGCGGGCTTTAAAATATTTAAAAACCTGTAGGGCAAATCTCTGATGAAGAGTTTACCTAAGTCATGAGACAGAAGCGCGCTGTTTCTTTAAGACGCATTCCTGACATACATAGACCGCTTGGAGTTCATTCATTTCCCTTTTATCCGACGGGAATACGCCACACATATTACAAAACATCCTTTTCCTTCGAAAGAGGGCATTGACTTCACTCCCTTCCTTTCATAAATCCATCCTAAACGCAGCAAGGGAGGGAGGTAGCCTACAGCTACAGAGTCCCGTGACATTACGCGTATTTGCTATGACATTATGCTTATTAGAATAACTGATCGTTAAGAAAACTTTAACTTAATGTTTAAGGAGTGAGTGAATTTCACTAAACAAACGCCTCCAGTTCTGCTCACCCAGCACGCGTATGGCTCCGGCTCACAAGGACAGAAGCTGAAGAGAGGAAATTAAGGCAACGCCAAGGTATGTTTGTGATTTTTAACAACACTTACAAAGTCTTTCGTTCTTTCTTTCAAAGTACCTTTCTTCGAGTGGTCACGCCACACCAAAGAACTGCTGCAAAATCCAAACCACAAATCACCCACCCGTAGGCTATAAACTATATTTTTCCTAGCTTCGGCCGTTATGTCGGGACATTTTAAACATAGCTTATGTGTTACTCTTCATTTTTCATATGTTGTATCACGACAGCATCGAGCCCATTTTTAATGTGAACTTGTCGAACAATATCCTCATAACGGTTGTTACGGGAAACATTAAAATGCGTTGCTATGCGCATCAGTTTGTGAGAGAGTCACGCAGAAGAAAAATTGATGTCAGCGCAAAGCTTCGCGAGTACTTTATATTTACGTTCTGATCCACTGTTCGCCTGCTGACGCCTTACATCTGGGTGTTTTCAGAGCACTGGGCTATTATTTTTTGCGGTGCCATTCCAGAAGATATACGCAATACAGTAGCCTACCGATGGTTGTAAGGCTCGGTTAGAACAGAAAGAACATTAAATGGGGGAAATTTTCAGGAATGCGTATCGACACAGGGTTCTCGCCTTTCGTGGGCGGATGTGACAGGGTCACCGCGATTCCGCGCTAGATGTGGGATAACAGCCGAAAAGAGCGATTGTGCCTGCCAGACTACAGTAACAGTCCCGCTGTTGTCCGAGATTGTGTGGAAGTATCTGAGTGGAATCCATTAAGTCTGGTGCAGTGTTATAGAAATTAGATGACAGGAACAGACTCGAGCTAAAGTAAACCAAGTTTTAGATTCAGAAAAGTCCCTCTGCTCTGATCGGGGCTGGTTGACGAGCCAGAATGCTCTTACTGACGGAGTACTCTTTCGCTGCTATTATTTATGGAGGTGTCCCGTGTCCACGCTGCGGAGTGAGGCGTCCTCTGTGACCGCTGGCGAACAGCTGGACCGGTGGGACTAGGCTGACTCAGACCACGCGCGCTTGGAGGCGTTCCCGTAACAGCTACTTCGCCCAGTGACGTCATTTCCCACCACACCGTTTTAAAACAGCTGTCCGATAGAAAGGACTTGGAAAAGCGGATATTTCTTTTTCTTTAATTTCCCACCTTCCTTTCCATATATTTAAGGCGCCGGGTGGAAAAGTTCGCCGGATTTATAGAATCCCAACTGCGGGAAACACGGTCGGTGTCGGCGCTCTCCGTTCCTTTAATTCTTGGTAAGTGCCAGCACTTTCCCCTCTGTTTCGCGTCTAATCAGGGGTTTCAGCGTTTCGCATCCCCTTTTTCAAGTCTCAGCGGGGTGTAATTAATTCACAGGATCAGGTGGAAGCAGGCTTTAAAACCAGGCGCTAATTTGCAGGGGTTTTAGATTACTTTCCATACTTGGGAAAGAGCCGGGAAATTGTGAAAAGGGTTTAGCCGAACTTGACCTGCACGGTGGGAACAGAAGTATTTACACCATTCCCCAAGTGCTCATCTGGACTTTCTCAAACCCTGCAGCGTTTAACGTAAACCGCAAGCTGCTTATTTTGCTATCCTAACAAAATACGATTATAATTCATAGTCGTTATTGCGAATGCAAAATAGACAGAACTAAAAACTGTTTATGTCCACATCACTTGTCAGTGGAGTCGGTCCCTTTATGAAAATTACATTTTTGTCCATTCAACTGCCCACTTGTAGTAGCACATGAAATGTACGTTGCAAGATCAGACCTGTGTTCTGTAAGTGTAAACTCTGCCCTGTCGCTACTGTGCACAGACCATGCAAACTGAATGAACCTGGACATCAGCAAACCCTGAACAGTCCGCAATTCCAATGCTAGCTCTGGGACCTGCATCATGAAGCAGGGTCCCGTTTCACAAAGCGGGATTACCGAGTTAGCTGGATAACTGCGCCGAGTAAAATCCAGAACCCTCTCAAAATTGGAACATGGACTGAAGTAAAAACACCTGTTCTGGGTTTTACTCAGCGCAGTTATCCAGCTAACTCAGTAATCCTGCTTTGTGATACAGGTCTTTACTCAGCGCAGTTATCCAGCTGTTTTGGGAAATATCCCTCTGAGTGAGAGTGGAGAATAAAGCTAACGTACTCCTTACCATTAAGTCTGTCTGTGTTTAATAAGGAATGCAGCTCATTTGAATCATCGGCTCAACGCAAACAGTACTACAGTAGGCCTAGCACCAGTCAGAATGGAGGCACCTGACTGGGGAGCCCGATGTAGCAGAAACTAGAGAAACCCTCCCCCCCGGAGGCCAGTAGTGCTGCTAGTGTTCATTCCTCCCCTCTAATCAGGACTGATTTAAAGGACAGCAGGTGAGTTAGACCTCTGGCCAGCAGTGTTAATCGACTGGTTTACTCTCAGGTAGGAATGAGACCCAGCAGCACTGCTGTCCTCCAGGGCCAGATTTGGGTGCCCCTGCCCAGATGAAAGGAAGCCGGTCATGTGGGGCCACTGTGGCCTGCAGGGAAGAGTGGGAGAGGAAACTCCCAGCAAGCCTGTGACCCCTGCCCACACACTGTTACCCTGGCCCCACCCCTGCCCCCCACCCCCCTGCCCACACACTGTTACCCTGGCCCCACCCCTGCCCCCACACCCCCGCCGCCACCCACACTGTTACCCTGGCCCCACCCCTGCCCCCACACCCCCGCCGCCACCCACACTGTTACCCTGGCCCCACCCCCACACCCCCGCCGCCACCCACACTGTTACCCTGGCCCCACCCCTGCCCCCCACCCCCACCCCCACCGACACTGTTACCCTGGCCCCACCCCTGCCCCCCGCCCCCACCGACACTGTTACCCTGGCCCCACCCCTGCCCCCCGCCCCCACCAACACTGTTACCCTGGCCCCACCCCTGCCCCCACCGCTGCCCACACTGTTACCCTGGCCCCACCCCTGCCCCCCGCCCCCACCGACACTGTTACCCTGGCCCCACCCCTGCCCCCCGCCCCCACCGACACTGTTACCCTGGCCCCACCCCTGCCCCCTGCCCACACACTGTTACCCTGGCCTCACCCCTAACCCCCACCCCCACCCACACAGTTACCCCAGCTCCGCCCCCGCCCACAGTTACCCTGCCCTGCTCCCGCCCCCCACCCACAGTTACCCCAGCCAGACGCAGGACTCTTTACTCCCGTAGAACGGCAGCACTGAGTAACCCAGGCAGCCCGAGGCCCTTTTGCATGCAAATGGCTGCCGTGCACCCAGGCTGTTTGGTTTGCATGCGCTTTAAGAGTTCAAAACGCAGGGCCGCAAAAGTGACGGGAGAAGAGAACGCTGCTGTGCAAGCACATAACCCATCAGGTGCGGTTTATTACGGCTCGCAACAGATCCGGCTTAACCCAACGAGTCCCTTATTTAATACTCGGTAAAAGGTGGTGTTCAGTACATTGCCTCGTAAGGTACAGCAGCTATAGCAGAGAGTGCTCTGAGCACACACAGGTGTTCACCTGCCGCAGTCGCCTTATGCGGGGAGCTCCAGGGTGACCTGGAGTCAGACACAGAACAGGTTCTGTTTACTGATCATTTCCCTGCGTCAGACGAATGTCAGTTCATAAGACAAACTGACGTTCCGTCTATGACCGACCCACGCAGCTTTGTGCAAATGGTTAAGTAAATGGGAACAAATAAAGCAGTGTGTGGCGTTCTTTTTATCCAATTTACTTACTACATTTTTTTGATATGACCACCTACAATAAAATTGTCTGGGATGTGCGTGGGGTTTTTGTCTTCCTTAAAGGACAGATCCGGGCCATGCCTGCTGGTGCCAAACCTCTTCCACTCTTTATTTTGTGGCCTTGCCTTAATTTGGGTGTAATGTGTCCAATGCAGCAGGCACCTCACAAACCACCCGCGTGTTCCAGGGGCCCTGGCCTTGGTCCTGCCAGCGATGGCACCACCGGCAGCACTGACTTCGTGGGAAAGCGGTTCGCTCAGTTTATTTATTTCCTTTTAACAGGAATGAAACTGCGCTGCTCTAATTCAGCAAAGGAATTGTTGGTCTTCCCCGTCGAGACCCATAATTCCTGGTACGCTCAGAACGTAGCTTAAGCACTGTGGCTGGTGGCCTGCACAGGCCTGCTAAAGCACCCAGGCCTTCCGCACATCGCTGGAAAGAGACGTGCTTCGTTTAAAGGACAGACGGGAGGAGGTGGGTTTTTCCATTCTGTGTTACGTAAGGCTGTTTATAGTCTTCAGGATGAACCCCTACACTCAGCACTGGCAGTGCAGAACGGACCTGGGCTGGAGTGTCTGTGTGTGTGTGTGTGTGTGTGTGTCTGTGCCAGGGCTGGAGTGTGTGTGTGTGTCTGTTGGTCCAGAGGCTGGAGTGTGTGTGTGTGTGTGTGTGTGTCTGTCGGTCCAGAGGCTGTAGTGTGTGTGTGTCTGTCTGTCTGTCTGTGCCAGGGCTGGAGTGTGTGTGTGTGTGTCTGTCTGTCTGTCCAGAGGCTGGAGTGTGTGTGTGTGTCTGTCGGTCCAGAGGCTGGAGTGTGCGTGTGTGTCTGTCTGTCTGTCTGCCTGTCCCAGGGCTGGAGTGTATGTGTGTGTGTCCCAGGGCTGGAGTGTGTGTGTGTGTCTGTCGGTCCAGAGGCTGGAGTGTGTGTGAGTGTGTGTGTGTGTGTGTGTCCCAGGGCTGGAATGTGTGTGTGTCTCAGGGCTGGAGTGTGTGTGTGTATGTGTGTGTGTGCGAGTGTGTGTGTGTGTCTGTCCCCAGTGGGGAGAATTCTGGGAAAACAGGACAGCGGCAGCAGCAGTTTCCTGAGCTCTGATTGGCCAGGGTGATGTAAACATTGGAGGCAGAGAACTTGGAGACTTGGTGTCTCAGGAGTGTGATCCAGTATTCTGGACATGTCCTGCTTGTGTGTTCATTCTGTTACCACAATAGGATTTTTTTCCCCCACCCAGATGTGTTTGTAGACCTGCACAAATCCAGCAAGGTTCCTACTGCAAATCTGTGCCTTTCTCTGTTGCACAAGAAAACCCTTTTAACATTTCTGATAAAGTTCGGCAGAATAAATACTTGTATTTGGCTGTCCTGTGTAGAGGAATGCTACACTGAGACTGGTTTATAAAGGCTGGTTTACTCTTTCCTACCAGTAGGTGTCAGTATTTACATACTTTTGACCTCTGTGCAGCTCACAGCAGCCTCAGTGAACTCTGTGTCCACAGCATGTTTTTATTTTGGAATACTTTGGAACTTGAACATATTCTTCCATGGAACAACATTCTACCAGTTAATACTAGTTACATTCCAGTCTAACCGATTAAGAGTAACAGTGGCTGAATTAAGGACATGAACTACCCGTTAACAATTAAGCCCCACCCCATACACAAACCTCACAAACTTGACATTAAACTGTAAGTGAAAGTATAAATCTTAGCTGAAGAGGGACACCTGACAACATGACCCCTGGATGAGGTGTTGTTTAACATTGCTGTCCCTCGAATAGATGAGGGTAATGGTCTGAATCAGTACGTACTCAAAGATCACAGTGGTTCCTAAAATAGAGTTATTTGTCATCAGGCTCAGAGACATCCTGGATTGGGGTCTCAGCGGCCCCTAAAACTACGAGCAGTACAGGAGAGGCTGCGTTGCACAATCCCACCTCATGGTGGCAGTGTAGTATAATAGTTAGGGAACTGGACTTATAGCCAAAAGGTTGCAGGTTTGATTCCTAGGGAAGAGAGCTGTGCCCTTGAGCAAGGTACTTAACCTGAGCTGCTTCAGTATATATACAGCTGTATAAATGGATATGTACAAAAAAAAATGTCTAATATAATGTCACAGTGCACAGCCACGAAACAGCATTTCTCTGTTATCGCCCTTCACACTCCACCATAATCTGATTGCTAGGACTGGAAAAACAGACATTCCACTATGGCAAACCAGTTCTCCCCCCCTTCTCTACCTCCTCTGGAGTTGTGGCATTCTTACCAAGCCCTGTTCACTCTGCTCATTTACTCAGCAGACATTCTTATATCCTCATCCACAGTCATTTAGGCTGCTAGCATCGAGCTCATTATCCACTCATACTGCTGGGGTTCATGTTCAACTGTGCTTACGAGCAGAAGCCAAGCCACTGCTCTATCAATGGGGCACATTCACATGCTGATAAATCAGGAGTAATCACCCAGCATTTTAAAGGGAGCAGGCACCTGCTATGGACACCACACGGTCCTCACTACTACCGGCCTGGGCATGGGTGGGGTTGGGCCACGGCCACGAAAGTAGTATTCTGGCCCCTCCCATTTCTCTCGGCAGAACCACCACAGCCAATCGTGAAAGCCCATCTGGGTAGCTCAGGCCCACCTAGCTGTAAACAGACCCAACTATATAAATACCTCTGGCTACCCGTCTGAAACATACTGGGTAGTTTTTATTTAGTTTTCTTTCATTCAGCGCTGTACAGATTCACTGATATTTACAGTATTTGCATATGTCTTTAGTAGCTGATAGAGTGGGTTTCAGTGAAGGGTGGGAATCTGCTGTGGTACTACCCAATGCTTCGATCCCAACAAAAAAAACAAAAAGAAGCTCAGTGATTTTGATCTTCAGTCCTGGTCATTTGATCTGTCGAACAACGACGTGTCAACAGGAAGATAAGTTTGGGGAATTTTGGACAGGGGTGTGAGTGACCCTCTCACGCCCTGGTGTGGGTCACCTGAGGGACTGAGTGTTAAAAATATACCCTGCGTCTGGCAGCGATTCGGCCACTGTGGAGAGCCAGGAAGTGGCCGAGTAACACGGTTTACACGGTGCCTGCCGTGATATTGTCCTCCCTGATAGGTTATAGGAACCAAAGCAGGAAGTGAAGGAGAGCTTCAATTGAGGAAGCCAGACGTGTAGTCTTCACTGAAGAACAGCATGTCCTTGAGCCAGAGAGATTTGGAGGGCGGTCACAGAAAATGCAGTTCACCCAAAATTAAAAGGAAACTATGTTTTCACTCACCCGGATGTTACGTTCCCCTGCTTAGTGGAGCCTGTGCTTGCCTGTGTGTGTGGGGGTCTGCAGGTGAAGCTGATTGAGGGCCTGATTGCTGATGATGTGCACCTGTGTCCACCTGACACCCCAAAACAAATAAAGGCGGGAAGACTCTGAAGGCCATCATCTGCCACCTTTGCAATTGGTGTGGATTCAAACTTGAGCTTGAAAGAGCAACAACGTTCCAATTTCCTTATACAGGTTTCCTGGAGAACTTTCCCTGCGTGCTCCGATGGGCGGAGCATGTATTTTTGACCCGTTTGGCCTTCCATACTCGAAAAGGAGACAAGGAAAGGAGAAAGAAAGTAAGTGGTTGGAGCGCACCCCTGGACTCCTTTTAGCTCGATTACTGCCTAGGCCGTCCTGACAGCCTATGTGTGGTAATGTGTTGTGCGTGTTTGTCTTATAGTTTGTAATACATTTGACCTTTTTGTTACTGTATGTGGACATTGACTCCTTTTCCAGCCGGTGGCATTTGTTTTGTGTTACGGTCCATTGTGGTCCCTGGTTACTGTAACTCTGGTTGACTTTTGGGATGTAACACCATCACAGTGCCATCTATCCATCCAGATAGTTTCGCTGAGATGAATTATGAATTTTCCCACCCTTGATACAGCAGACCTCAATGGGGCCAACGTTTGTGGCACTCAAAGAATCAAAAATTTCCATCTAAAAAAATCGACAGCAACGTGTCTTTACAAATATGACACGGTTACTCACAAACATCCACAGACCACGGTTTCCTTGAAAACTACTTTCTACCAAAGTACGCCAACTGCGTACGTTTACGCAAAGTCGTAAACCAAAGTACTATTCTGGTGGACAGTGTCAACATTGTTAATACAAATATTTTTTTGGGTGAACTGCCCCTTTAACACCAGAATGGGAATTCTGGGAAGTTTAGCGAGACGGGTGAAATGGGTCATGAGTGTTTTGTAGAGTACTAGCCTTGAGAAATGAAAACCAGCCATTTGCATTAACCGCGGTAAGAACTCAGTCTAGTATTTGAATAACGATACAATTTCCAAATCCACACTTGCTCCAAAATCAAAAAACTTTTTTCTTACTGTGCTCATATAGCCTGGTTTAAAATGCTTGCTAAGACTCTAAACCCATTTGTTTAAAAAAAAATGTTGAGAATATAATGCATGAAAAGCATAGTTGGATGTACAGGGGAAATATTCCATAATAAAAGCCTGTTTCTCTTTTTCCTGCCATAGCAATTGAATGGCGGAACGTTCCAGAAACGGCTTTGTCATTTGAGAGAGTTGCACTCATGCGCGAAACATGAGCATTTCATGAAATGTAAGAATTTCATTTGAATGAACAACTCTGCTGGGGAGAATACTTCAACAGAAAATTTCATTATTATACGAGGAATGTCTACCAGTATGTCCCCCTATATGTCCTTTTTAATGCTTTTCACCAGTGTTCCTCTCTCGGTTTGGAAACCTAATTACAGTCATCAATCCTCCCCTGCTGCAAACTCCCTTATTGATTTGGGACAGTGCAGATCAGTACTGACTCTGCTGCAAAGCATGGGCTGCAGCTTGCGAGCCAGGCTTGCACAGACCTAACAGCAGGGGGAGCTAGTGTGTGATGAGTCAGCCTGGCTAGTGGAAACCCTGCTGGCACAGAGTGTAGGGCCCACCCACATGCCCGAACAGGGCCTTAACAGCACGAGCCACCCAGACACAGGACATGAACACCCCCTGAAAACTGTCCTCACCGCACACAAACTGTTTTTTTGAATGGGGATGGGGGGACAGAAGTGGCCTCGCCCACATGGGGTCATGACCCACAGTTTGGGAACCCCTGCAGTAGAAAGTGGTTTTTGTGCAAGCCACACCCTCCTTTATGAGACTCCGCCCCCTCGTGAGGTGCTGGAGTGCTTCTGTTTTTCTCCCGGCTGCTGTTGCCACTACTTGAAAGGCTTAGTCACACGCACCCCCCACCCCCCCCAGCACAAACGCCCCCACCCCGCAGCTCCCGCCCCCCTCCTCCAATGCAACCTCAGAACATTCCGGAGTCCCACAACTCCTTCAGAGTGACCCTAATCTGTGTTGTGCGGAGAGACGGTGGCCCTGCTCGTGAAGTCACTGAGCTGCACGTAAGGGAGGGAGGGAGGGAGAGTGAGAGGGAGAGAGGGAGGGAGGGAGAGTGAGAGGGAGGGAGGGAGGGAGGGAGGGTGAGGGAGAGAGTGAGAGGGAGGGAGGGAGGGAGGGTGAGAGAGAGGGAGGGACGGAGGAGGTGGCGAGAGATCAGGGCTTTGGTGCTTGGCAGACGGCGCAGAGAGGACGCAGTAGCAACTGGCTGTGCGAAGCCGAGAGGCTGGGACAGAGACAGAGAGAGAGAGAGAGAGAAAGAGAGTGTGGGAGAGTGGGGGAGAGATAAAGGGAGAGGGATAAAGGGAGTGTGGGAGAGACAGAGAGAGAGAGAGAGGGACAGGGACAGCAGGGTATGACCTGAAGCCAGAATGGATCTCCTCATCCTGCTTGCTCCTGTGACTGACTGGGACTGAGGGGAGGACACACGCGCACACATACCCACACATCCGTCTCCCGCCGCGCGCGTGGCAGAGGAGGGGAGGGGTACAGCCGCCCGCCCACCATGGGGGGGTCCCAGTCGCAGAGCAAGAAGGCGGCGGGGACGCCCGGCACCCCCAGGAGGAAAAGTCGGCACACGTAAGCGCAGAGCGGGTTTCGCCGCGACTCGACCGCCTCCCTGAGTGCGTGGTGCTTTCCAGAGTTTCTGCTCCGCTCGGGGCAGTCGACTGTCAAAATAAGAGTCTGGTGCAGATAAGGCATGAATGAGGGGAGTCGGCTGTCAGAATAAGAGTCCGGTGCAGATAAGGCATGAATGAGGGGAGTTGGCTGTCAGAATAAGAGTCTGGTACTGATTAGGCATGAATGAGAGCAGTCGGCTGTCAGAATAAGAGTCTCGTACTGATTAGGCATGAATGAGGGGAGTCGGCTGTCAAAATAAGAGTCTGGTGCAGATAAGGCTTGAATGAGAGTTAGGCCTGATGCAGCTGCTTGCGAGGGCTACAGGCTAGCAGTGCACTAAAGCTCTAGGGCCTCTCTGCTTCCCGTCTGTCCGATGCTGCGTTCTGCTGATGTATAATGCTGCAGGTCCGTCTGGCCTGAGCGGCAACAAGCGTTTTTACATGGGCGTCCATTTCGCCTACTGCTGCTGTCGCTGGCTTCCTTAAAGTACCTCCCTGTTCTGGCTTTTGGCACAGTCAGCGATGGGTTAAATGGAGAGAAACCCCAATTAACCTGGTTAATCTCCTCCTGTAACTGAGTGCTCTCTGTCCCTTTTTCTATCTCTCTCTCTGTCTCTATCTGTCTCTCCCTTCCTCTATCTCTGTCTCCATCTCTCTCTATCTCTCTGTCCCTATCTGTCTTTCGTCTGAGGCAAGAGCCTTATTTTTAAACCTGGTCTTCTTTTTGACTGATTTTGTAGTTTCTAAGTTATAAAATGGCTGCCACCCCCCCTCCCCCCCCCCCCCCCCCCAACCCACAGCACCCAATGCAAAAGTTTGTCCCTGTCTTCTGAAGAGAAAGCAGCGATCCGGTTTGGTCTTGCTGTGTCTGAGCTGGAGCGTGACAGACGATCACATGAAAACATGCAGGCACATGCTCTCCACACAGACATGTTCATGTACATGCTATGCACACACACACAAACACACACTCATACACACGCACACTCACACTGACACACACTCACACACTCACACGCACACACACTCACACACATGCACACACACTCCACACACACACACACGCATACACACTCACATGCACACACACTCACACACATGCACACACACTCCACACACACACACACGCACACACACGCACACACACTCACATGCATACACTCACACACTTGCATTCACAGACAAGCACGCTTATTAAGCTTGCCAGATGTTCGCACACACACACACTGCTGCTCAGACCTGTCTCTCATGCACACACATGCACACACACACACACACACACACACTGCTGCTCAGACCTGTCTCTCATGCACACACATGCACACACACACACACACACACACTGCTGCTCAGACCTGTCTCTCATGCACGCCGAGCACCATTGATCCTGAGGGCTGCTCAGATGAGTGTGCACAAAGAGCAGTGACATCAGCGCTCTGCTGCTCAGACCTGTTTTTACCGCACCTTCAGCTGTTCTGCTGCTCTGATCAAAGGTCCCGATTTCCCGGTTTAAATGTCAGTCGGTGCCAGCTTGTTGACAGTTACACAGTGCTTTGAAGATGTCACCCAGGTGAATGTGCTGATTTACCCATCTGGTCTAACTGGTGAAGGTGTTCATTGCTCAGAACCAGTGCAGGTGTTGAAAACTGATGCTGCGATTTCCACCAGGGCCACCCCTTCCCTCCTTTCATGTTGAACAGAGGCTCTCCGAGCTTGCAGAGTCACTCAGAACACCCTCCCAAAAGAGCCGGCTCACTGGCATTAGCATAGGGAGTGATACATCGTTTTGGCACATCGCTGTGCTGCTTTGACAATAACAAAGAGGAACGTCCATTCTAAAGTCTGCGTTCAGTGATAGAATAGGTTACTAAAACCATGGATACGGTTGATTATGATGTCATAATCAAAGCTTTTCCCATTGATGTCCATCCGAAAATGTAGCAATATTCACTAGCTCGCTAAATGCTCGTCCGGTGCCAGAAACTATTGAACAGGTGACAGTCCACAGGCTGTGAAATTAGCACCACAACATGGCAAGTCACTGAAATATGTTTTTTATTCAGCAGAAAATGTGTCTAAAATATTTACAAGCATGCGTGAAAACAAACTAAAACGGACCATCCACTTGTAATTTAGTGTAACACTATGGTAGCATTAAGTAACACTGTCAGTTCTGTATTACATTTCAAGCATTCAGTCGCCACTCAGCCAGAGCGACTTACGCTGATTACATTCTTTACATGGAACCCATTGTACCGCTGGATATTTACTGAAGCAGTGCAGGTTAAGTACCTCGTTCAGGGGTGCAACTGCAGTGCCTGCTGGGAATCAATGGCTCTGTTCTACTCCAGTATTTCAGACCTGCTTTCAAATATGCGCTGTGCTTCTGTATGTCAACGGATCAGACAGGGGTGCGAGTTTTGGCAGGTCCCTTTTTTCCCCGGGTGAACTTGTGAAACTTTTAACTCTGATCTGTTACCTGCGCTCCAGGTTTGACCGGATTTTTTTTTAGCTTGGAGCTCCTGTGTGATATTTTCCATTACATTACATTACATTACAGGCATTTGGCAGACGCTCTTATCCAGAGCGACGTACAACAAAGTGTATAACCATAACCAGGAACAAGTATGATGAAAACCCTAGAGAGACGTACCGGTCCAAGTGCAGGGAACAACTGCATAGTTCAACTTGGACCCTGAAGGTTAAACTGATTAACACTAACACAAACGAGAACAGCAACAACGCAGTCTATGGAAAAATACAAACAGTAGTTAAGACAGGTGCATTAAATAAGTCACCTACGAAACAGCTACCTAGTTATAACCCTAAGCTTACAGTCATTTAAGAGATTACAGGGAGGTAGGGAGGGATGGGGAGAGGGGCAGCCTGAAGAGGTGAGTCTTCAGTCGTCGCTTGAAGTGGGTCAGTGTCTCAGCTGTTCTGACCTCCACAGGGAGGTCATTCCACCATCGTGGGGCCAGAACAGACAGGAGACGTGTTCTGGAATCGCAGGTGCGAAGAGGGGGAGGTGCCAGGCGTCCTGAGGTAGCACAACGGAGGAATCTGGCTGGCATGTAGGGTTTGAATATCTTGTGGAGGTATGCTGGGGCTGATCCCTTGACTGCCTGGTATGCTAGGACCAATGTTTTAAATTTGGGGATGATAAATAACAACAATATAGAAGTTAGCAGGGTAGGTGATAGAGACAGGATGGAATTCAAAAGTGGATATAGACAGGTCAGGGAAGGGGAGAACAGAACCCTGGCGTCCTGTTAGTCGTCGCCGGGGTTGTCCTGTTAGTCGTCGCCGGGGGCAGAACCCACTTTGACTGAAGTGCGTACGGGAGAAACCACTCGCTGCATTGGGAAAGTGGAGGGTGTGGATTCCACAGAAGAATGCCTCTTATCTGCGAGATGTATGTGCATGCATACAGTGGACAGTGACGTGGTTTTTGTTTTTGCTGTTGCCGTTTTGTTTTGTTTTAGTACATTGGATTGCGTTTTTGCCTCCAGAACAGCCTGAGTTCTTTGCGGTATGGATTCAGCAAGGTGCCGGAAACATTCCTTAGGCATTTCGGCACATGCTGTCTTGATAGCATCACGCAGCTCTGGCAGATTTTTTGGCCATGCATTTATGCAGCGAACCTCCCGTTCCACCTAATTAGGCCTTCTACTAAATATCACAATTTTATTATTTTTATTTGGAATCTCTTCCCCTCTCTCTCACTCTTTCTCTCCGTTTATCTGAGCTGGTCTCTCCAAGCCTGCAGTTTTTATTACTCTGGTCTTGTGACAGGAAGACAGGCTCTAAGAGTAGAGCCTTGATTCTGTTTGCTTTCTTCCTAAACCCTCAGACCTACTGCTCTGCACATGCTCAGTCTGGCTGTTCTTAGCAGCCGTGAGTTAGCTTTGCTTTACTGCTGTTGAAATGTTTTCCTGAAGAGAACCACTTTTATTATCTTTCTTTTTTTGTAAATATAGTTTCTGTATTTGTTCAGCAGGTACCCTTATCCTCGGTTATAGATAGCCAGCCTTATAAAATAGCTCCTCCCCTGTCCTCTACATTTCAGTCGAGGGCCTTTTCCCACGGTGGCGTATAACAGCTGTGTCCCCGCCTCCGCAGTCCTTTCAGGATATCAGGACCGGTCCCCTGATCGCACAGCACAGTACTGCTGCATTGTGTTTGCAGAGGGCGGGAACACTGAAACCTGTTTGCATGTCACATCTGGGAAAGGTGCCCGGGTTGCTATGCGGTTGCTATCTCGGTTTACTGACTGATCAGTGATCCATTTGATCGTTGCAGTCTGTGCCTGGTGCAGTGCCAATGCCACGTGCACCTTAAAATTCTGATGACATCATTCAGGCTAAGCAACATTAAGCAACATTTATCCCTGCTGAGGGCTGTTGAGTCAGTCAAGGTGCTGACTGTGACCAGGTTTGAGCCCCAGTATTGATAATGCTGTTAACCAGCTAATACTGTTAGTTTGGTTATGCAGTCAACCAGCTAATACTGTTAGCTTGGTTATGCCATCAACCAGCTAATACTGTTAGCTTGGTTATGCAGTAAACCAGCTAATACTGTTAGCTTGGTTATGCAGTCAACCAGCTAATGCTGTTAGCTTGGTTATGCCGTTAAACAGCCGACACCGCTAACCACTGAGCCCACAGCAGCAGAACTCGAACTTCATCCTGCCTGGATCTGGGTGGTTCTTCCTGTTACTTAGATTTCAGAGTTTAGGCATTCAGCAGACAGTGATCCAGAGTGATTTACATCGCTCACATTTTTTTACACAGACTCCATTTATACAGCTGGATTATTTACTGAAGGTTTAGTTTCTTGCTCAAAGGTAGCACGGCCCAGTTGGGAATTTTAAACAGCAGCTTTGGCGTTACGAGCCCAATTCCCTAACTAATACGCTGCACCACCACCTGTTAGCATTGCATTAGCTTCCTGCAACAATGAGACGGGAGCTCATGTTACATTACATTTATTTGGCAGACGCTTTTATCTAAAGCGATATACAGTGCATACCAAAGGTCACTTTGTTGGAACAACTACAAAACACAGGTAGGTACAATATTCCTTTTATAACAGTTATTCATAGCCATGAACACATTAAGTCCAGTTCACACAGTAAACATTACTCTCTGACCTAACCTATGCAAAGTCAATCTATGAGGCAAGACAAGCTACAACATCAAGATAATGATACAAAATACAATAGGTGCTGGATGGAGGTACATGTAAAATAAAAGTGGGTATTTAAGTAATAAAAATGATCCCAGATTGGGAGTGCCCTGCAGAGCGGTGACAGTTAGGTAGCCCAGGTATAGTCTGAAGAGATTGGTCTTCAGACCATGGCGGAAGATGGGCTCTCAGGCTAACAGATGCTGTCAGTGAGAGCTCCCGTCTAATTGGTGCTAGCTCTGCTGTGACCTCCCATCTGATTGGTGCTAGCTGCAGTGATCTCCCGTCTGATTGGTAACTGCTCTGCTGTGACCTCCCATCTGATTGGTGCTAGCTGCTGTGATCTCCTGTCTGATTGGGAACTGCTCTGCTGTGACCTCCCATCTGATTGGAGCTAGCTGCTGTGATCTCCTGTCTGATTGGGAACTGCTCGGCTGTGACCTCCCATCTGATTGGTACTAGGTCTACAGTGACCACCCGTCTGGTGCTACTACTGTGACCTCCGCTTTAATTGGTGCTAGCTCTGTGACCTCCTGTCCGATTGGTGCGAGCTCTGCTGTGATCTCTTGTCTGATTGGTGCTAGCTCTGCTGTGGTACTGTGTGGCGTGAGGGTGTAAAACACTTGGGTACTGACTGCCAGTAAAGATTGTTTAAAGTTTACAGAATGTATTGTGAGTCTTGGGACAATCCCAAGTGCAGTTCGGATTTCACATGGGTGTGTACCGATATCTGTTTTTGTCTTATTCGTGTTTATTTGAATAAGCTGCCAGTCTGGTTTCCAATCCGGACCGTGCCAATGCCGACTGTGTCCAGCATCGCGGGGCCAATTTAATATTGCCACCCATATTGATTCAAGAATAAAACTAGAGACTTGGGACTGATGGATTATATGCAACTAAAAAGTAACTCCTGTTTATTAACCTCACATACACACGCCCACCATCTGTGCTCACAGCGGCTCTTGCCAGTCAGGTTCACATAAGTCGCAACATAAACGAGATCACACAAAATAGTCGTAATTCAAAAATATTTTTAATTAAAGAACGTTACAAAAGAAAATGAATGCGCAGTGTAGCCAGACTGCAGGTTGTCCTCTGAATGGAGAGAGAGAGCATCAGCCAGAGGGCCCCTCAAGTAGGACCCCTTCCAGGTGACACCAATTTCCTATTAGGAAGACAATCAAAACAAATGTTGCAACACCACAAGCAGCCACTAGGGCAGGGAACCATAACACCCCCACCACCAAATGGTGACACCAGTCACCACCAAAACAGTCACAAATCACAGGAATCACAGGCAAAATATATAATACACCATTACACAATAACTAAACATACATATATGCAGGGACTCAGACCCCACTACTACGCATCAACCAGTGCCCACTCACCGACCCGTATCTCCATCCCAACACGTCCAACGACCCCGGCGCCTGGGAAAGTTGAAACAGAAGGGAGAAGCAAGGCATAGAGAGCGACCGGGAAATGTAGAGAGGACAAGAGACCCAAAGAGAGAGCGTCGCCCTACACCCTCGACAACGCATCAGCTAGAACGTTGTCTTTACCACGGATATGAACAATCTCAAGGTTGAATGCTTGGAGTATAAGGCTCCAGCGCATCAACCTCTGATTTGAATTCCGCATGCGGTTCAAGAAGACCAACGGATTATGGTCTGTGTATACTAGAACAGGGCACGAAGAGGAGCCAACATAAACCTCGAAGTGTTGGACAGCGAGAACCAGGGCGAGTGCCTCCTTCTCCACGGTTGAGTATGCACGCTGCTGCGGACTAATCTTCTTAGAGAAGTAGCAGACAGGATGTTCAAC
This sequence comes from Anguilla pacifica, assembly GCA_039654925.1. Lineage (NCBI taxonomy): Eukaryota > Metazoa > Chordata > Actinopteri > Anguilliformes > Anguillidae > Anguilla > Anguilla pacifica. Next base: position 36,978,576 of record CM077297.1, read on the forward strand.
GCCATTAGAAGCAACCTGGAGAAGAACAGCACCTGCCCCAAAATCACTTGCATCCACAGCAAGACGGAAAGGCTTCGAGAAGTCTGGAGCCGCTAATACTGGGGCACTAACTAGCAGAGCTTTGGCATTCTCAAATGCACGCTGGCCGGAGTCAGACCAGTGGAAATCAACCTTGGGGCTAATGAGATCGGTCAAAGGGGCGACGGCAGACGAGAAGTTTACAGAAATTCCTGTAATATCCAGCCATACCTAAGAATCGCTGTACCTCTCGGCGGTTGGTTGGTACAGGAAACTGACAAATAGCCTCAACCTTTGCTCCTACGGGACGCACTTGCCCCCTGCCAATGACCTTACCCAAGTAGGTTACAGTAGCTCTACCAAACTCACACTTGGCAAGGTGAATGGTAAGGTTAGCAGCCAACAGACGGTCAAAAAGCTCCCGTATATGACCCAAATGTGTGGACCACGAGGAGCTAAAAACCACCACATCATCCAGATATACCTCACAGTTGGAAAGACCAGACAAAACGTAGTTAATAAGACGTTGGAAGGTTGCAGGCGCATTTCTCATGCCAAATGGCATTACCTTGTACTGGAGGAAAGAGTCCGGCGTAACAAATGCAGATATCTCCCTAGCGCGAGCGGACAATGGAACCTGCCAGTAGCCTTTCAGAAGGTCGAATTTACTGACAAATCTGGCAGATCCCACCCTATCGACACAATCGTCCATTCGCGGTAGGGGATAGCAATCAGGTTTAGTGACAGAATTAATCCTTCGATATTCTGTACAGAAACGATACGATCTGTCCGGTTTGTTGACTAACAAACATGGAGAACTCCATGGACTTGAGCTCGGTTCAGCAATATCATGTGACAACATATAATCAACCTCCTTTTGACCCGATAAGCATGTTGCTTAATGGGGAGTGCAGAACCTCCATCAATGTCATGCTCCATGACAGATGTACAACTGGGCACATCAGGAAAAAGAGAAGGGTAAGACTGAACTAGAGCGACAATGTCAGCCTTCTCAGCACCTGACAGGTGAGGGAGATGATCAGGAAAAGAGGAAAACATCTCAGAATTCTGTAAGCGAACAAAGTCCGTACATCCTTCGGCCAAATAAAAAGAGGTGGCCACTCTCTCAAAATGAGAAAAGTACCCCTCTACCTCTTTTTCTGAAAACGGAGGAACCATACGAATATGCCTACCTACCTCAAATGCAACAGGAGAGGTAGTCTTCTTGCCTTCAATATCTAACCTCTTCATCTCCAAATCAGCCTCTTTTGCTGCTAATTCTAGCCTTTTCATTTCCAATTCCCGATCAAGTAACTAATTTCAAAGTAACCTCAGACTCGGTGAGTCGCGAGGGGGACTCCTGTTTAGCTCTAAGCACCCTCATGTCAGTCAGCATTGCCTTCAAAGTGTTAACAACGTTGGCTCCAAGTCGTTTATCACTACTAGAAATCTCAATTTCGTAATATTCTGCCATTTTAAACAGCTGCTCTTTAGTAAATTCCTCTAGCAGGTCCTCAGAGGGATCATCAAAAAACGTCTGAGTGTCAACAGTAGACATCTTAAGATATAATCCAAGCAAATGCAGTCAAGAATCCTAGAACGCAGTCAGAACCACTCACCTAAGAAAACACTAACACATCAAGAGGCTAAAAAATAGAATTGGGTCAGTGCCCCAGCACCACAACAGCAGTAATACAGTGTAGCAATCAACACTAAACTACCAATACCACAGGTTACACAAAAGGCTATAGGAAGGCAAAACAAGCACTGTTCTACTCAAAGTACCAAAGTACCAAAGCACAAGAAAAATGCGTTAAAGTACAATAAACAGTATCACAACAAGTAGCCTAACCATTCAGCTTTACAGCTACAGCACAAAACGCAAGCGAAGGGACAACCGCACACAAACAACCACTATGAAGCAGCCAATATCAAGGCATCGATGTAAAAATGTTACAAAATTTTACAAGCTTACAAAGTAGTTACAAGCGATGCACAAAATTGCTACACTAGCATTATGTGACTAGCGCTACGAATACAAACATTACACAATGGTAGCATCAAAACCATCCTCGGTTACATGGGAATGAATCACGAAAGTAGCTCAGATTTACTTACCGAGCGCTGATATTGCTCTCTCGGAAAAGCACACGGAAGTAATTCTAACACGGCTCACAGCCACCACGGATTGAAAGAACACGAGTCACAGTTCGCAAGTCGAAATGTGAACACGCTAGGTTTGCTACTATTACGAGCACGAACAAACGAACGGCCACGAACATGGAAATGTCACTAATTAACATGCGAAAACACAGCTACCGATTGCATATTCAAAAGCAAACTGCAAAGGTAGAAATGTAGCAAATTTCCATACTCACCCAAACACAACCACAAGCTCTCTCGTCCTAGCGTCCTCCGCTTGAACAAAATCACAGGTGATACTAATCACACTAATTACAACGATAAGCTGAGTCACTATACGTTGACTTCCCCCAGGTCCTACCTATCTTGTAGCAACGAAAATCTAACTAAAACCTAACGTAGTCTTCAGTGTAGTTACCGGGCTCGAGGCGGCTTTGAAACGCAAAACCCGTGAACGCAAATGAGAGACCAATTTAATAGTCACTCACGGCGAACCGGAGCGTACCCCCACCCAGAGTTAACAACAAAAATAAGAAAGGCAAAGTAACAACTACCACTACAAAGCCCACACACCAGAGGCTTCTGCCAGTATCTATAATATCCATCATGTAAAACTGTGAAATACTAAAATATAAAACTGAAATAATATTGAAAAACCAGGAGAAAGTAAACTATCCCTATGATAGACTAAAGCCTACATTTGTTTGAGTAAATACCAACGAGTTGTCCTGTTGCTGCGTTTGCCCACATCATCATTTAAACACACCTGACCCCAGGTGTCCTGATGTTTTTTTGAGCCTGCCTGACAGTCAGGGTTGTCCTTTTAGCCATCGTCAGAGTTGTCCTTTTAGCCATCGTCAGGGTTGTCCTTTTAACCATCATCAGAGTTGTCCTTTTAGCCATCGTCAGAGTTGTCCTTTTAGCCATCGTCAGAGTTGTCCTTTTAGTCATCGTCAGAGTTGTCCTTTTAGCCATCGTCAGGGTTGTCCTTTTAGTCGTCGTCAGAGTTGTCCTTTTAGTCATCGTCAGAGTTGTCCTTTTAGCCATCGTCAGAGTTGTCCTTTTAGCCACCGTCAGGGTTGTCCTTTTAGTCATCGTCAGAGTTGTCCTTTTAGTCGTCGTCAGAGTTGTCCTTTTAGTCGTCGTCAGAGTTGTCCTTTTAGCCATCGTCAGAGTTGTCCTTTTAGTCGTCGCCGGGGCGACATAGCTCAGGAGGTAAGACCGATTGTCTGGCAGTCGGAGGGTTGCCGGTTCAAACCCCGCCCTGGGCGTGTCAAAGTGTCTTTGAGCAAGACACCTAACCCCTAACCTCTAACTGCTCTGGCGAATGAGAGGCATCAATTGTAAAGCGCTTTGGATAAAAGCGCTATATAAATGCAGTCCATTTACCATTTGTCCTTTTAGCCGTTTTTTTAATTTTTTTTTTACTACTTTGGACTGTGTTTTTGCCTCCAGAACAGCCTGAGTTCTTTTCGGTATGGATTCAGCAAGGTGCCGGAAACATTCCTTAGGCATTTCGACACATGCTGTCTTGATAGCATCACGCAGCTCTGGCAGATTTTTTGGCCATGCATTTATGCAGCGAACCTCCCGTTCCACCTAATTAGGCCTTCTACTAAATATCGCAATTTTATTTTTTTTATTTGGAATCTCTTCCCCTCTCTCTCACTCTTTCTCTCCGTTTTTTCGAGCTGGTCTCTCCAAGCCTGCCGTTTTTATTACTCTGGTCTTGGACAGGAAGACAGGCTCTAAGAGTAGAGCCTTGATTCTGCGTGCTTTCGTCCTAAACCCTCAGACCTACTGCTCTGCACATGCTCAGTCTGGCTGTTCTTAGCAGCCGTGAGTTAGCTTTGCTTTACTGCTGTTGAAATGTTTTCCTGAAGAGAACCACTTTTATTATCGTTCTTTTTTTGTAAATATAGTTTCTGTATTTCTGACCTAACCTATGCAAATTCAAACTAGGAGGCAAGACAAGCTACAACATCAAGATAATGATACAAAATACAATAGGTGCTGAATGGAGGTACATGTAAGATGAAAGTGGGTATTTAAGTAATAAAAACGATCCCAGATTGGGAGTGCCCTGCAGAGCGGTGACAGTTAGGTAGCCCAGGTATAGTCTGAAGAGGTTGGTCTTCAGACCATGGCGGAAGATGGGCTCTCAGGCTAACAGATGCTGTCAGTGAGAGCTCCCGTCTAATTGGTGCTAGCGCTGCTGTGACCTCCCATCTGATTGGTGCTAGCTGCTGTGATCTCCCATCTGATTGGGAACTGCTCTGCTGTGACCTCCCATCTGATTGGTGCTAGCTCTGCTCTGACCTCCCAACTGATTGGTGCTAGCTGCAGTGATCTCCCGTCTGATTGGTAACTGCTCTGCTGTGACCTCCCATCTGATTGGTGCTAGCTGCTGTGATCTCCTGTCTGATTGGGAACTGCTCTGCTGTGACATCCCATCTGATTGGTGCTAGCTCTGCTCTGACCCCCCAACTGATTGGTACTAGGTCTACAGTGACCACCCGTCTGGTGCTTCCACTACTGTGACCTCCGCTCTAATTGGTGCTAGCTTTGTGACCTCCTGTCTGATTGGTGCGAGCTCTGCTGTGATCTCTCGTCTGATTGGTGCTAGCTCTGCTGTGGTACTGTGTGGCGTGAGGGTGTAAAACACTTGGGTACTGACTGCCAGTAAAGACTGTTTAAAGTTTACAGAATGTATTGTGAGTCTTGGGACAATCCCAAGTGCAGTTCGAATTTCACATGGGTGTGTACCGATATCTGTTTTTGTCTTATTCGTGTTTATTTGAATAAGCTGCCAGTCTGGTTTCCAATCCGGACCGTGCCAATGCCGACTGTGTCCAGCATCGCGGGGCCAATTTAATATTGCCACCCATACTGATTCAAGAATAAAACTAGAGACTTGGGACTGATGGATTATATGCAACTAAAAAGTAACTCCTGTTTATTAACCTCACATACACACGCCCACCATCTGTGCTCACAGCGGCTCTTGCCAGTCAGGTTCACATAAGTCGCAACATAAACGAGATCACACAAAATAGTCGTAATTCAAAAATATTTTTAATTAAAGAACGTTACAAAAGAAAATGAATGCGCAGTGTAGCCAGACTGCAGGTTGTCCTCTGAATGGAGAGAGAGAGAGAGAGAGAGAGAGAGAGAGAGAGAGAGAGAGAGAGCATCAGCCAGAGGGCCCCTCAAGTAGGACCCCTTCCAGGTGACACCAATTTCCTATTAGGAAGACAATCAAAACAAATGTTGCAACACCACAAGCAGCCACTAGGGCAGGGAACCATAACACCCCCACCACCAAATGGTGACACCAGTCACCACCAAAACAGTCACAAATCACAGGAATCACAGGCAAAATATATAATACACCATTACACAATAACTAAACATACATATATGCAGGGACTCAGACCCCACTACTACGCATCAACCAGTGCCCACTCACCGACCCGTATCTCCATCCCAACACGTCCAACGACCCCGGCGCCTGGGAAAGTTGAAACAGAAGGGAGAAGCAAGGCATAGAGAGCGACCGGGAAATGTAGAGAGGACAAGAGACCCAAAGAGAGAGCGTCGCCCTACACCCTCGACAACGCATCAGCTAGAACGTTGTCTTTACCACGGATATGAACAATCTCAAGGTTGAATGCTTGGAGTATAAGGCTCCAGCGCATCAACCTCTGATTTGAATTCCGCATGCGGTTCAAGAAGACCAACGGATTATGGTCTGTGTATACTAGAACAGGGCACGAAGAGGAGCCAACATAAACCTCGAAGTGTTGGACAGCGAGAACCAGGGCGAGTGCCTCCTTCTCCACGGTTGAGTATGCACGCTGCTGCGGACTAATCTTCTTAGAGAAGTAGCAGACAGGATGTTCAACGCCATTAGAAGCAACCTGGAGAAGAACAGCACCTGCCCCAAAATCACTTGCATCCACAGCAAGACGGAAAGGCTTCGAGAAGTCTGGAGCCGCTAATACTGGGGCACTAACTAGCAGAGCTTTGGCATTCTCAAATGCACGCTGGCCGGAGTCAGACCAGTGGAAATCAACCTTGGGGCTAATGAGATCGGTCAAAGGGGCGACGGCAGACGAGAAGTTTACAGAAATTCCTGTAATATCCAGCCATACCTAAGAATCGCTGTACCTCTCGGCGGTTGGTTGGTACAGGAAACTGACAAATAGCCTCAACCTTTGCTCCTACGGGACGCACTTGCCCCCTGCCAATGACCTTACCCAAGTAGGTTACAGTAGCTCTACCAAACTCACACTTGGCAAGGTGAATGGTAAGGTTAGCAGCCAACAGACGGTCAAAAAGCTCCCGTATATGACCCAAATGTGTGGACCACGAGGAGCTAAAAACCACCACATCATCCAGATATACCTCACAGTTGGAAAGACCAGACAAAACGTAGTTAATAAGACGTTGGAAGGTTGCAGGCGCATTTCTCATGCCAAATGGCATTACCTTGTACTGGAGGAAAGAGTCCGGCGTAACAAATGCAGATATCTCCCTAGCGCGAGCGGACAATGGAACCTGCCAGTAGCCTTTCAGAAGGTCGAATTTACTGACAAATCTGGCAGATCCCACCCTATCGACACAATCGTCCATTCGCGGTAGGGGATAGCAATCAGGTTTAGTGACAGAATTAATCCTTCGATATTCTGTACAGAAACGATACGATCTGTCCGGTTTGTTGACTAACAAACATGGAGAACTCCATGGACTTGAGCTCGGTTCAGCAATATCATGTGACAACATATAATCAACCTCCTTTTGACCCGATAAGCATGTTGCTTAATGGGGAGTGCAGAACCTCCATCAATGTCATGCTCCATGACAGATGTACAACTGGGCACATCAGGAAAAAGAGAAGGGTAAGACTGAACTAGAGCGACAATGTCAGCCTTCTCAGCACCTGACAGGTGAGGGAGATGATCAGGAAAAGAGGAAAACATCTCAGAATTCTGTAAGCGAACAAAGTCCGTACATCCTTCGGCCAAATAAAAAGAGGTGGCCACTCTCTCAAAATGAGAAAAGTACCCCTCTACCTCTTTTTCTGAAAACGGAGGAACCATACGAATATGCCTACCTACCTCAAATGCAACAGGAGAGGTAGTCTTCTTGCCTTCAATATCTAACCTCTTCATCTCCAAATCAGCCTCTTTTGCTGCTAATTCTAGCCTTTTCATTTCCAATTCCCGATCAAGTAACTAATTTCAAAGTAACCTCAGACTCGGTGAGTCGCGAGGGGGACTCCTGTTTAGCTCTAAGCACCCTCATGTCAGTCAGCATTGCCTTCAAAGTGTTAACAACGTTGGCTCCAAGTCGTTTATCACTACTAGAAATCTCAATTTCGTAATATTCTGCCATTTTAAACAGCTGCTCTTTAGTAAATTCCTCTAGCAGGTCCTCAGAGGGATCATCAAAAAACGTCTGAGTGTCAACAGTAGACATCTTAAGATATAATCCAAGCAAATGCAGTCAAGAATCCTAGAACGCAGTCAGAACCACTCACCTAAGAAAACACTAACACATCAAGAGGCTAAAAAATAGAATTGGGTCAGTGCCCCAGCACCACAACAGCAGTAATACAGTGTAGCAATCAACACTAAACTACCAATACCACAGGTTACACAAAAGGCTATAGGAAGGCAAAACAAGCACTGTTCTACTCAAAGTACCAAAGTACCAAAGCACAAGAAAAATGCGTTAAAGTACAATAAACAGTATCACAACAAGTAGCCTAACCATTCAGCTTTACAGCTACAGCACAAAACGCAAGCGAAGGGACAACCGCACACAAACAACCACTATGAAGCAGCCAATATCAAGGCATCGATGTAAAAATGTTACAAAATTTTACAAGCTTACAAAGTAGTTACAAGCGATGCACAAAATTGCTACACTAGCATTATGTGACTAGCGCTACGAATACAAACATTACACAATGGTAGCATCAAAACCATCCTCGGTTACATGGGAATGAATCACGAAAGTAGCTCAGATTTACTTACCGAGCGCTGATATTGCTCTCTCGGAAAAGCACACGGAAGTAATTCTAACACGGCTCACAGCCACCACGGATTGAAAGAACACGAGTCACAGTTCGCAAGTCGAAATGTGAACACGCTAGGTTTGCTACTATTACGAGCACGAACAAACGAACGGCCACGAACATGGAAATGTCACTAATTAACATGCGAAAACACAGCTACCGATTGCATATTCAAAAGCAAACTGCAAAGGTAGAAATGTAGCAAATTTCCATACTCACCCAAACACAACCACAAGCTCTCTCGTCCTAGCGTCCTCCGCTTGAACAAAATCACAGGTGATACTAATCACACTAATTACAACGATAAGCTGAGTCACTATACGTTGACTTCCCCCAGGTCCTACCTATCTTGTAGCAACGAAAATCTAACTAAAACCTAACGTAGTCTTCAGTGTAGTTACCGGGCTCGAGGCGGCTTTGAAACGCAAAACCCGTGAACGCAAATGAGAGACCAATTTAATAGTCACTCACGGCGAACCGGAGCGTACCCCCACCCAGAGTTAACAACAAAAATAAGAAAGGCAAAGTAACAACTACCACTACAAAGCCCACACACCAGAGGCTTCTGCCAGTATCTATAATATCCATCATGTAAAACTGTGAAATACTAAAATATAAAACTGAAATAATATTGAAAAACCAGGAGAAAGTAAACTATCCCTATGATAGACTAAAGCCTACATTTGTTTGAGTAAATACCAACGAGTTGTCCTGTTGCTGCGTTTGCCCACATCATCATTTAAACACACCTGACCCCAGGTGTCCTGATGTTTTTTTGAGCCTGCCTGACAGTCAGGGTTGTCCTTTTAGCCATCGTCAGAGTTGTCCTTTTAGCCATCGTCAGGGTTGTCCTTTTAACCATCATCAGAGTTGTCCTTTTAGCCATCGTCAGAGTTGTCCTTTTAGCCATCGTCAGAGTTGTCCTTTTAGTCATCGTCAGAGTTGTCCTTTTAGCCATCGTCAGGGTTGTCCTTTTAGTCGTCGTCAGAGTTGTCCTTTTAGTCATCGTCAGAGTTGTCCTTTTAGCCATCGTCAGAGTTGTCCTTTTAGCCACCGTCAGGGTTGTCCTTTTAGTCATCGTCAGAGTTGTCCTTTTAGTCGTCGTCAGAGTTGTCCTTTTAGTCGTCGTCAGAGTTGTCCTTTTAGCCATCGTCAGAGTTGTCCTTTTAGTCGTCGCCGGGGCGACATAGCTCAGGAGGTAAGACCGATTGTCTGGCAGTCGGAGGGTTGCCGGTTCAAACCCCGCCCTGGGCGTGTCAAAGTGTCTTTGAGCAAGACACCTAACCCCTAACCTCTAACTGCTCTGGCGAATGAGAGGCATCAATTGTAAAGCGCTTTGGATAAAAGCGCTATATAAATGCAGTCCATTTACCATTTGTCCTTTTAGCCGTTTTTTTAATTTTTTTTTTACTACTTTGGACTGTGTTTTTGCCTCCAGAACAGCCTGAGTTCTTTTCGGTATGGATTCAGCAAGGTGCCGGAAACATTCCTTAGGCATTTCGACACATGCTGTCTTGATAGCATCACGCAGCTCTGGCAGATTTTTTGGCCATGCATTTATGCAGCGAACCTCCCGTTCCACCTAATTAGGCCTTCTACTAAATATCGCAATTTTATTTTTTTTATTTGGAATCTCTTCCCCTCTCTCTCACTCTTTCTCTCCGTTTTTTCGAGCTGGTCTCTCCAAGCCTGCCGTTTTTATTACTCTGGTCTTGGACAGGAAGACAGGCTCTAAGAGTAGAGCCTTGATTCTGCGTGCTTTCGTCCTAAACCCTCAGACCTACTGCTCTGCACATGCTCAGTCTGGCTGTTCTTAGCAGCCGTGAGTTAGCTTTGCTTTACTGCTGTTGAAATGTTTTCCTGAAGAGAACCACTTTTATTATCGTTCTTTTTTTGTAAATATAGTTTCTGTATTTCTGACCTAACCTATGCAAATTCAAACTAGGAGGCAAGACAAGCTACAACATCAAGATAATGATACAAAATACAATAGGTGCTGAATGGAGGTACATGTAAGATGAAAGTGGGTATTTAAGTAATAAAAACGATCCCAGATTGGGAGTGCCCTGCAGAGCGGTGACAGTTAGGTAGCCCAGGTATAGTCTGAAGAGGTTGGTCTTCAGACCATGGCGGAAGATGGGCTCTCAGGCTAACAGATGCTGTCAGTGAGAGCTCCCGTCTAATTGGTGCTAGCGCTGCTGTGACCTCCCATCTGATTGGTGCTAGCTGCTGTGATCTCCCATCTGATTGGGAACTGCTCTGCTGTGACCTCCCATCTGATTGGTGCTAGCTCTGCTCTGACCTCCCAACTGATTGGTGCTAGCTGCAGTGATCTCCCGTCTGATTGGTAACTGCTCTGCTGTGACCTCCCATCTGATTGGTGCTAGCTGCTGTGATCTCCTGTCTGATTGGGAACTGCTCTGCTGTGACATCCCATCTGATTGGTGCTAGCTCTGCTCTGACCCCCCAACTGATTGGTACTAGGTCTACAGTGACCACCCGTCTGGTGCTTCCACTACTGTGACCTCCGCTCTAATTGGTGCTAGCTTTGTGACCTCCTGTCTGATTGGTGCGAGCTCTGCTGTGATCTCTCGTCTGATTGGTGCTAGCTCTGCTGTGGTACTGTGTGGCGTGAGGGTGTAAAACACTTGGGTACTGACTGCCAGTAAAGACTGTTTAAAGTTTACAGAATGTATTGTGAGTCTTGGGACAATCCCAAGTGCAGTTCGAATTTCACATGGGTGTGTACCGATATCTGTTTTTGTCTTATTCGTGTTTATTTGAATAAGCTGCCAGTCTGGTTTCCAATCCGGACCGTGCCAATGCCGACTGTGTCCAGCATCGCGGGGCCAATTTAATATTGCCACCCATACTGATTCAAGAATAAAACTAGAGACTTGGGACTGATGGATTATATGCAACTAAAAAGTAACTCCTGTTTATTAACCTCACATACACACGCCCACCATCTGTGCTCACAGCGGCTCTTGCCAGTCAGGTTCACATAAGTCGCAACATAAACGAGATCACACAAAATAGTCGTAATTCAAAAATATTTTTAATTAAAGAACGTTACAAAAGAAAATGAATGCGCAGTGTAGCCAGACTGCAGGTTGTCCTCTGAATGGAGAGAGAGAGAGAGAGAGAGAGAGAGAGAGAGAGAGAGAGAGAGAGAGAGAGAGAGAGAGAGCATCAGCCAGAGGGCCCCTCAAGTAGGACCCCTTCCAGGTGACACCAATTTCCTATTAGGAAGACAATCAAAACAAATGTTGCAACACCACAAGCAGCCACTAGGGCAGGGAACCATAACACCCCCACCACCAAATGGTGACACCAGTCACCACCAAAACAGTCACAAATCACAGGAATCACAGGCAAAATATATAATACACCATTACACAATAACTAAACATACATATATGCAGGGACTCAGACCCCACTACTACGCATCAACCAGTGCCCACTCACCGACCCGTATCTCCATCCCAACACGTCCAACGACCCCGGCGCCTGGGAAAGTTGAAACAGAAGGGAGAAGCAAGGCATAGAGAGCGACCGGGAAATGTAGAGAGGACAAGAGACCCAAAGAGAGAGCGTCGCCCTACACCCTCGACAACGCATCAGCTATTACGTTGTCTTTACCACGGATATGAACAATCTCAAGGTTGAATGCTTGGAGTATAAGGCTCCAGCGCATCAACCTCTGATTTGAATTCCGCATGCGGTTCAAGAAGACCAACGGATTATGGTCTGTGTATACTAGAACAGGGCACGAAGAGGAGCCAACATAAACCTCGAAGTGTTGGACAGCGAGAACCAGGGCGAGTGCCTCCTTCTCCACGGTTGAGTATGCACGCTGCTGCGGACTAATCTTCTTAGAGAAGTAGCAGACAGGATGTTCAACGCCATTAGAAGCAACCTGGAGAAGAACAGCACCTGCCCCAAAATCACTTGCATCCACAGCAAGACGGAAAGGCTTCGAGAAGTCTGGAGCCGCTAATACTGGGGCACTAACTAGCAGAGCTTTGGCATTCTCAAATGCACGCTGGCCGGAGTCAGACCAGTGGAAATCAACCTTGGGGCTAATGAGATCGGTCAAAGGGGCGACGGCAGACGAGAAGTTTACAGAAATTCCTGTAATATCCAGCCATACCTAAGAATCGCTGTACCTCTCGGCGGTTGGTTGGTACAGGAAACTGACAAATAGCCTCAACCTTTGCTCCTACGGGACGCACTTGCCCCCTGCCAATGACCTTACCCAAGTAGGTTACAGTAGCTCTACCAAACTCACACTTGGCAAGGTGAATGGTAAGGTTAGCAGCCAACAGACGGTCAAAAAGCTCCCGTATATGACCCAAATGTGTGGACCACGAGGAGCTAAAAACCACCACATCATCCAGATATACCTCACAGTTGGAAAGACCAGACAAAACGTAGTTAATAAGACGTTGGAAGGTTGCAGGCGCATTTCTCATGCCAAATGGCATTACCTTGTACTGGAGGAAAGAGTCCGGCGTAACAAATGCAGATATCTCCCTAGCGCGAGCGGACAATGGAACCTGCCAGTAGCCTTTCAGAAGGTCGAATTTACTGACAAATCTGGCAGATCCCACCCTATCGACACAATCGTCCATTCGCGGTAGGGGATAGCAATCAGGTTTAGTGACAGAATTAATCCTTCGATATTCTGTACAGAAACGATACGATCTGTCCGGTTTGTTGACTAACAAACATGGAGAACTCCATGGACTTGAGCTCGGTTCAGCAATATCATGTGACAACATATAATCAACCTCCTTTTGACCCGATAAGCATGTTGCTTAATGGGGAGTGCAGAACCTCCATCAATGTCATGCTCCATGACAGATGTACAACTGGGCACATCAGGAAAAAGAGAAGGGTAAGACTGAACTAGAGCGACAATGTCAGCCTTCTCAGCACCTGACAGGTGAGGGAGATGATCAGGAAAAGAGGAAAACATCTCAGAATTCTGTAAGCGAACAAAGTCCGTACATCCTTCGGCCAAATAAAAAGAGGTGGCCACTCTCTCAAAATGAGAAAAGTACCCCTCTACCTCTTTTTCTGAAAACGGAGGAACCATACGAATATGCCTACCTACCTCAAATGCAACAGGAGATAAACAGGTTTGCTACTATTACGAGCACGAACAAACGAACGGCCACGAACATGGAAATGTCACTAATTAACATGCGAAAACACAGCTACCGATTGCATAATCAAAAGCAAACATCCCATCTGATTGGTGCTAGCTCTGCTCTGACCCCCCAACTGATTGGTACTAGGTCTACAGTGACCACCCGTCTGGTGCTTCCACTACTGTGACCTCCGCTCTAATTGGTGCTAGCTTTGTGACCTCCTGTCTGATTGGTGCGAGCTCTGCTGTGATCTCTCGTCTGATTGGTGCTAGCTCTGCTGTGGTACTGTGTGGCGTGAGGGTGTAAAACACTTGGGTACTGACTGCCAGTAAAGACTGTTTAAAGTTTACAGAATGTATTGTGAGTCTTGGGACAATCCCAAGTGCAGTTCGAATTTCACATGGGTGTGTACCGATATCTGTTTTTGTCTTATTCGTGTTTATTTGAATAAGCTGCCAGTCTGGTTTCCAATCCGGACCGTGCCAATGCCGACTGTGTCCAGCATCGCGGGGCCAATTTAATATTGCCACCCATACTGATTCAAGAATAAAACTAGAGACTTGGGACTGATGGATTATATGCAACTAAAAAGTAACTCCTGTTTATTAACCTCACATACACACGCCCACCATCTGTGCTCACAGCGGCTCTTGCCAGTCAGGTTCACATAAGTCGCAACATAAACGAGATCACACAAAATAGTCGTAATTCAAAAATATTTTTAATTAAAGAACGTTACAAAAGAAAATGAATGCGCAGTGTAGCCAGACTGCAGGTTGTCCTCTGAATGGAGAGAGAGAGAGAGAGAGAGAGAGAGAGAGAGAGAGAGAGAGAGAGAGAGAGAGAGAGAGAGAGAGAGAGAGAGAGAGAGAGAGAGCATCAGCCAGAGGGCCCCTCAAGTAGGACCCCTTCCAGGTGACACCAATTTCCTATTAGGAAGACAATCAAAACAAATGTTGCAACACCACAAGCAGCCACTAGGGCAGGGAACCATAACACCCCCACCACCAAATGGTGACACCAGTCACCACCAAAACAGTCACAAATCACAGGAATCACAGGCAAAATATATAATACACCATTACACAATAACTAAACATACATATATGCAGGGACTCAGACCCCACTACTACGCATCAACCAGTGCCCACTCACCGACCCGTATCTCCATCCCAACACGTCCAACGACCCCGGCGCCTGGGAAAGTTGAAACAGAAGGGAGAAGCAAGGCATAGAGAGCGACCGGGAAATGTAGAGAGGACAAGAGACCCAAAGAGAGAGCGTCGCCCTACACCCTCGACAACGCATCAGCTAGAACGTTGTCTTTACCACGGATATGAACAATCTCAAGGTTGAATGCTTGGAGTATAAGGCTCCAGCGCATCAACCTCTGATTTGAATTCCGCATGCGGTTCAAGAAGACCAACGGATTATGGTCTGTGTATACTAGAACAGGGCACGAAGAGGAGCCAACATAAACCTCGAAGTGTTGGACAGCGAGAACCAGGGCGAGTGCCTCCTTCTCCACGGTTGAGTATGCACGCTGCTGCGGACTAATCTTCTTAGAGAAGTAGCAGACAGGATGTTCAACGCCATTAGAAGCAACCTGGAGAAGAACAGCACCTGCCCCAAAATCACTTGCATCCACAGCAAGACGGAAAGGCTTCGAGAAGTCTGGAGCCGCTAATACTGGGGCACTAACTAGCAGAGCTTTGGCATTCTCAAATGCACGCTGGCCGGAGTCAGACCAGTGGAAATCAACCTTGGGGCTAATGAGATCGGTCAAAGGGGCGACGGCAGACGAGAAGTTTACAGAAATTCCTGTAATATCCAGCCATACCTAAGAATCGCTGTACCTCTCGGCGGTTGGTTGGTACAGGAAACTGACAAATAGCCTCAACCTTTGCTCCTACGGGACGCACTTGCCCCCTGCCAATGACCTTACCCAAGTAGGTTACAGTAGCTCTACCAAACTCACACTTGGCAAGGTGAATGGTAAGGTTAGCAGCCAACAGACGGTCAAAAAGCTCCCGTATATGACCCAAATGTGTGGACCACGAGGAGCTAAAAACCACCACATCATCCAGATATACCTCACAGTTGGAAAGACCAGACAAAACGTAGTTAATAAGACGTTGGAAGGTTGCAGGCGCATTTCTCATGCCAAATGGCATTACCTTGTACTGGAGGAAAGAGTCCGGCGTAACAAATGCAGATATCTCCCTAGCGCGAGCGGACAATGGAACCTGCCAGTAGCCTTTCAGAAGGTCGAATTTACTGACAAATCTGGCAGATCCCACCCTATCGACACAATCGTCCATTCGCGGTAGGGGATAGCAATCAGGTTTAGTGACAGAATTAATCCTTCGATATTCTGTACAGAAACGATACGATCTGTCCGGTTTGTTGACTAACAAACATGGAGAACTCCATGGACTTGAGCTCGGTTCAGCAATATCATGTGACAACATATAATCAACCTCCTTTTGACCCGATAAGCATGTTGCTTAATGGGGAGTGCAGAACCTCCATCAATGTCATGCTCCATGACAGATGTACAACTGGGCACATCAGGAAAAAGAGAAGGGTAAGACTGAACTAGAGCGACAATGTCAGCCTTCTCAGCACCTGACAGGTGAGGGAGATGATCAGGAAAAGAGGAAAACATCTCAGAATTCTGTAAGCGAACAAAGTCCGTACATCCTTCGGCCAAATAAAAAGAGGTGGCCACTCTCTCAAAATGAGAAAAGTACCCCTCTACCTCTTTTTCTGAAAACGGAGGAACCATACGAATATGCCTACCTACCTCAAATGCAACAGGAGAGGTAGTCTTCTTGCCTTCAATATCTAACCTCTTCATCTCCAAATCAGCCTCTTTTGCTGCTAATTCTAGCCTTTTCATTTCCAATTCCCGATCAAGTAACTAATTTCAAAGTAACCTCAGACTCGGTGAGTCGCGAGGGGGACTCCTGTTTAGCTCTAAGCACCCTCATGTCAGTCAGCATTGCCTTCAAAGTGTTAACAACGTTGGCTCCAAGTCGTTTATCACTACTAGAAATCTCAATTTCGTAATATTCTGCCATTTTAAACAGCTGCTCTTTAGTAAATTCCTCTAGCAGGTCCTCAGAGGGATCATCAAAAAACGTCTGAGTGTCAACAGTAGACATCTTAAGATATAATCCAAGCAAATGCAGTCAAGAATCCTAGAACGCAGTCAGAACCACTCACCTAAGAAAACACTAACACATCAAGAGGCTAAAAAATAGAATTGGGTCAGTGCCCCAGCACCACAACAGCAGTAATACAGTGTAGCAATCAACACTAAACTACCAATACCACAGGTTACACAAAAGGCTATAGGAAGGCAAAACAAGCACTGTTCTACTCAAAGTACCAAAGTACCAAAGCACAAGAAAAATGCGTTAAAGTACAATAAACAGTATCACAACAAGTAGCCTAACCATTCAGCTTTACAGCTACAGCACAAAACGCAAGCGAAGGGACAACCGCACACAAACAACCACTATGAAGCAGCCAATATCAAGGCATCGATGTAAAAATGTTACAAAATTTTACAAGCTTACAAAGTAGTTACAAGCGATGCACAAAATTGCTACACTAGCATTATGTGACTAGCGCTACGAATACAAACATTACACAATGGTAGCATCAAAACCATCCTCGGTTACATGGGAATGAATCACGAAAGTAGCTCAGATTTACTTACCGAGCGCTGATATTGCTCTCTCGGAAAAGCACACGGAAGTAATTCTAACACGGCTCACAGCCACCACGGATTGAAAGAACACGAGTCACAGTTCGCAAGTCGAAATGTGAACACGCTAGGTTTGCTACTATTACGAGCACGAACAAACGAACGGCCACGAACATGGAAATGTCACTAATTAACATGCGAAAACACAGCTACCGATTGCATATTCAAAAGCAAACTGCAAAGGTAGAAATGTAGCAAATTTCCATACTCACCCAAACACAACCACAAGCTCTCTCGTCCTAGCGTCCTCCGCTTGAACAAAATCACAGGTGATACTAATCACACTAATTACAACGATAAGCTGAGTCACTATACGTTGACTTCCCCCAGGTCCTACCTATCTTGTAGCAACGAAAATCTAACTAAAACCTAACGTAGTCTTCAGTGTAGTTACCGGGCTCGAGGCGGCTTTGAAACGCAAAACCCGTGAACGCAAATGAGAGACCAATTTAATAGTCACTCACGGCGAACCGGAGCGTACCCCCACCCAGAGTTAACAACAAAAATAAGAAAGGCAAAGTAACAACTACCACTACAAAGCCCACACACCAGAGGCTTCTGCCAGTATCTATAATATCCATCATGTAAAACTGTGAAATACTAAAATATAAAACTGAAATAATATTGAAAAACCAGGAGAAAGTAAACTATCCCTATGATAGACTAAAGCCTACATTTGTTTGAGTAAATACCAACGAGTTGTCCTGTTGCTGCGTTTGCCCACATCATCATTTAAACACACCTGACCCCAGGTGTCCTGATGTTTTTTTGAGCCTGCCTGACAGTCAGGGTTGTCCTTTTAGCCATCGTCAGAGTTGTCCTTTTAGCCATCGTCAGGGTTGTCCTTTTAACCATCATCAGAGTTGTCCTTTTAGCCATCGTCAGAGTTGTCCTTTTAGCCATCGTCAGAGTTGTCCTTTTAGTCATCGTCAGAGTTGTCCTTTTAGCCATCGTCAGGGTTGTCCTTTTAGTCGTCGTCAGAGTTGTCCTTTTAGTCATCGTCAGAGTTGTCCTTTTAGCCATCGTCAGAGTTGTCCTTTTAGCCACCGTCAGGGTTGTCCTTTTAGTCATCGTCAGAGTTGTCCTTTTAGTCGTCGTCAGAGTTGTCCTTTTAGTCGTCGTCAGAGTTGTCCTTTTAGCCATCGTCAGAGTTGTCCTTTTAGTCGTCGCCGGGGCGACATAGCTCAGGAGGTAAGACCGATTGTCTGGCAGTCGGAGGGTTGCCGGTTCAAACCCCGCCCTGGGCGTGTCAAAGTGTCTTTGAGCAAGACACCTAACCCCTAACCTCTAACTGCTCTGGCGAATGAGAGGCATCAATTGTAAAGCGCTTTGGATAAAAGCGCTATATAAATGCAGTCCATTTACCATTTGTCCTTTTAGCCGTTTTTTTAATTTTTTTTTTACTACTTTGGACTGTGTTTTTGCCTCCAGAACAGCCTGAGTTCTTTTCGGTATGGATTCAGCAAGGTGCCGGAAACATTCCTTAGGCATTTCGACACATGCTGTCTTGATAGCATCACGCAGCTCTGGCAGATTTTTTGGCCATGCATTTATGCAGCGAACCTCCCGTTCCACCTAATTAGGCCTTCTACTAAATATCGCAATTTTATTTTTTTTATTTGGAATCTCTTCCCCTCTCTCTCACTCTTTCTCTCCGTTTTTTCGAGCTGGTCTCTCCAAGCCTGCCGTTTTTATTACTCTGGTCTTGGACAGGAAGACAGGCTCTAAGAGTAGAGCCTTGATTCTGCGTGCTTTCGTCCTAAACCCTCAGACCTACTGCTCTGCACATGCTCAGTCTGGCTGTTCTTAGCAGCCGTGAGTTAGCTTTGCTTTACTGCTGTTGAAATGTTTTCCTGAAGAGAACCACTTTTATTATCGTTCTTTTTTTGTAAATATAGTTTCTGTATTTCTGACCTAACCTATGCAAATTCAAACTAGGAGGCAAGACAAGCTACAACATCAAGATAATGATACAAAATACAATAGGTGCTGAATGGAGGTACATGTAAGATGAAAGTGGGTATTTAAGTAATAAAAACGATCCCAGATTGGGAGTGCCCTGCAGAGCGGTGACAGTTAGGTAGCCCAGGTATAGTCTGAAGAGGTTGGTCTTCAGACCATGGCGGAAGATGGGCTCTCAGGCTAACAGATGCTGTCAGTGAGAGCTCCCGTCTAATTGGTGCTAGCGCTGCTGTGACCTCCCATCTGATTGGTGCTAGCTGCTGTGATCTCCCATCTGATTGGGAACTGCTCTGCTGTGACCTCCCATCTGATTGGTGCTAGCTCTGCTCTGACCTCCCAACTGATTGGTGCTAGCTGCAGTGATCTCCCGTCTGATTGGTAACTGCTCTGCTGTGACCTCCCATCTGATTGGTGCTAGCTGCTGTGATCTCCTGTCTGATTGGGAACTGCTCTGCTGTGACATCCCATCTGATTGGTGCTAGCTCTGCTCTGACCCCCCAACTGATTGGTACTAGGTCTACAGTGACCACCCGTCTGGTGCTTCCACTACTGTGACCTCCGCTCTAATTGGTGCTAGCTTTGTGACCTCCTGTCTGATTGGTGCGAGCTCTGCTGTGATCTCTCGTCTGATTGGTGCTAGCTCTGCTGTGGTACTGTGTGGCGTGAGGGTGTAAAACACTTGGGTACTGACTGCCAGTAAAGACTGTTTAAAGTTTACAGAATGTATTGTGAGTCTTGGGACAATCCCAAGTGCAGTTCGAATTTCACATGGGTGTGTACCGATATCTGTTTTTGTCTTATTCGTGTTTATTTGAATAAGCTGCCAGTCTGGTTTCCAATCCGGACCGTGCCAATGCCGACTGTGTCCAGCATCGCGGGGCCAATTTAATATTGCCACCCATACTGATTCAAGAATAAAACTAGAGACTTGGGACTGATGGATTATATGCAACTAAAAAGTAACTCCTGTTTATTAACCTCACATACACACGCCCACCATCTGTGCTCACAGCGGCTCTTGCCAGTCAGGTTCACATAAGTCGCAACATAAACGAGATCACACAAAATAGTCGTAATTCAAAAATATTTTTAATTAAAGAACGTTACAAAAGAAAATGAATGCGCAGTGTAGCCAGACTGCAGGTTGTCCTCTGAATGGAGAGAGAGAGAGAGAGAGAGAGAGAGAGAGAGAGAGAGAGAGAGAGAGAGAGAGAGAGAGAGAGAGAGAGAGAGAGAGAGAGCATCAGCCAGAGGGCCCCTCAAGTAGGACCCCTTCCAGGTGACACCAATTTCCTATTAGGAAGACAATCAAAACAAATGTTGCAACACCACAAGCAGCCACTAGGGCAGGGAACCATAACACCCCCACCACCAAATGGTGACACCAGTCACCACCAAAACAGTCACAAATCACAGGAATCACAGGCAAAATATATAATACACCATTACACAATAACTAAACATACATATATGCAGGGACTCAGACCCCACTACTACGCATCAACCAGTGCCCACTCACCGACCCGTATCTCCATCCCAACACGTCCAACGACCCCGGCGCCTGGGAAAGTTGAAACAGAAGGGAGAAGCAAGGCATAGAGAGCGACCGGGAAATGTAGAGAGGACAAGAGACCCAAAGAGAGAGCGTCGCCCTACACCCTCGACAACGCATCAGCTAGAACGTTGTCTTTACCACGGATATGAACAATCTCAAGGTTGAATGCTTGGAGTATAAGGCTCCAGCGCATCAACCTCTGATTTGAATTCCGCATGCGGTTCAAGAAGACCAACGGATTATGGTCTGTGTATACTAGAACAGGGCACGAAGAGGAGCCAACATAAACCTCGAAGTGTTGGACAGCGAGAACCAGGGCGAGTGCCTCCTTCTCCACGGTTGAGTATGCACGCTGCTGCGGACTAATCTTCTTAGAGAAGTAGCAGACAGGATGTTCAACGCCATTAGAAGCAACCTGGAGAAGAACAGCACCTGCCCCAAAATCACTTGCATCCACAGCAAGACGGAAAGGCTTCGAGAAGTCTGGAGCCGCTAATACTGGGGCACTAACTAGCAGAGCTTTGGCATTCTCAAATGCACGCTGGCCGGAGTCAGACCAGTGGAAATCAACCTTGGGGCTAATGAGATCGGTCAAAGGGGCGACGGCAGACGAGAAGTTTACAGAAATTCCTGTAATATCCAGCCATACCTAAGAATCGCTGTACCTCTCGGCGGTTGGTTGGTACAGGAAACTGACAAATAGCCTCAACCTTTGCTCCTACGGGACGCACTTGCCCCCTGCCAATGACCTTACCCAAGTAGGTTACAGTAGCTCTACCAAACTCACACTTGGCAAGGTGAATGGTAAGGTTAGCAGCCAACAGACGGTCAAAAAGCTCCCGTATATGACCCAAATGTGTGGACCACGAGGAGCTAAAAACCACCACATCATCCAGATATACCTCACAGTTGGAAAGACCAGACAAAACGTAGTTAATAAGACGTTGGAAGGTTGCAGGCGCATTTCTCATGCCAAATGGCATTACCTTGTACTGGAGGAAAGAGTCCGGCGTAACAAATGCAGATATCTCCCTAGCGCGAGCGGACAATGGAACCTGCCAGTAGCCTTTCAGAAGGTCGAATTTACTGACAAATCTGGCAGATCCCACCCTATCGACACAATCGTCCATTCGCGGTAGGGGATAGCAATCAGGTTTAGTGACAGAATTAATCCTTCGATATTCTGTACAGAAACGATACGATCTGTCCGGTTTGTTGACTAACAAACATGGAGAACTCCATGGACTTGAGCTCGGTTCAGCAATATCATGTGACAACATATAATCAACCTCCTTTTGACCCGATAAGCATGTTGCTTAATGGGGAGTGCAGAACCTCCATCAATGTCATGCTCCATGACAGATGTACAACTGGGCACATCAGGAAAAAGAGAAGGGTAAGACTGAACTAGAGCGACAATGTCAGCCTTCTCAGCACCTGACAGGTGAGGGAGATGATCAGGAAAAGAGGAAAACATCTCAGAATTCTGTAAGCGAACAAAGTCCGTACATCCTTCGGCCAAATAAAAAGAGGTGGCCACTCTCTCAAAATGAGAAAAGTACCCCTCTACCTCTTTTTCTGAAAACGGAGGAACCATACGAATATGCCTACCTACCTCAAATGCAACAGGAGAGGTAGTCTTCTTGCCTTCAATATCTAACCTCTTCATCTCCAAATCAGCCTCTTTTGCTGCTAATTCTAGCCTTTTCATTTCCAATTCCCGATCAAGTAACTAATTTCAAAGTAACCTCAGACTCGGTGAGTCGCGAGGGGGACTCCTGTTTAGCTCTAAGCACCCTCATGTCAGTCAGCATTGCCTTCAAAGTGTTAACAACGTTGGCTCCAAGTCGTTTATCACTACTAGAAATCTCAATTTCGTAATATTCTGCCATTTTAAACAGCTGCTCTTTAGTAAATTCCTCTAGCAGGTCCTCAGAGGGATCATCAAAAAACGTCTGAGTGTCAACAGTAGACATCTTAAGATATAATCCAAGCAAATGCAGTCAAGAATCCTAGAACGCAGTCAGAACCACTCACCTAAGAAAACACTAACACATCAAGAGGCTAAAAAATAGAATTGGGTCAGTGCCCCAGCACCACAACAGCAGTAATACAGTGTAGCAATCAACACTAAACTACCAATACCACAGGTTACACAAAAGGCTATAGGAAGGCAAAACAAGCACTGTTCTACTCAAAGTACCAAAGTACCAAAGCACAAGAAAAATGCGTTAAAGTACAATAAACAGTATCACAACAAGTAGCCTAACCATTCAGCTTTACAGCTACAGCACAAAACGCAAGCGAAGGGACAACCGCACACAAACAACCACTATGAAGCAGCCAATATCAAGGCATCGATGTAAAAATGTTACAAAATTTTACAAGCTTACAAAGTAGTTACAAGCGATGCACAAAATTGCTACACTAGCATTATGTGACTAGCGCTACGAATACAAACATTACACAATGGTAGCATCAAAACCATCCTCGGTTACATGGGAATGAATCACGAAAGTAGCTCAGATTTACTTACCGAGCGCTGATATTGCTCTCTCGGAAAAGCACACGGAAGTAATTCTAACACGGCTCACAGCCACCACGGATTGAAAGAACACGAGTCACAGTTCGCAAGTCGAAATGTGAACACGCTAGGTTTGCTACTATTACGAGCACGAACAAACGAACGGCCACGAACATGGAAATGTCACTAATTAACATGCGAAAACACAGCTACCGATTGCATATTCAAAAGCAAACTGCAAAGGTAGAAATGTAGCAAATTTCCATACTCACCCAAACACAACCACAAGCTCTCTCGTCCTAGCGTCCTCCGCTTGAACAAAATCACAGGTGATACTAATCACACTAATTACAACGATAAGCTGAGTCACTATACGTTGACTTCCCCCAGGTCCTACCTATCTTGTAGCAACGAAAATCTAACTAAAACCTAACGTAGTCTTCAGTGTAGTTACCGGGCTCGAGGCGGCTTTGAAACGCAAAACCCGTGAACGCAAATGAGAGACCAATTTAATAGTCACTCACGGCGAACCGGAGCGTACCCCCACCCAGAGTTAACAACAAAAATAAGAAAGGCAAAGTAACAACTACCACTACAAAGCCCACACACCAGAGGCTTCTGCCAGTATCTATAATATCCATCATGTAAAACTGTGAAATACTAAAATATAAAACTGAAATAATATTGAAAAACCAGGAGAAAGTAAACTATCCCTATGATAGACTAAAGCCTACATTTGTTTGAGTAAATACCAACGAGTTGTCCTGTTGCTGCGTTTGCCCACATCATCATTTAAACACACCTGACCCCAGGTGTCCTGATGTTTTTTTGAGCCTGCCTGACAGTCAGGGTTGTCCTTTTAGCCATCGTCAGAGTTGTCCTTTTAGCCATCGTCAGGGTTGTCCTTTTAGCCATCATCAGAGTTGTCCTTTTAGCCATCGTCAGAGTTGTCCTTTTAGCCATCGTCAGAGTTGTCCTTTTAGTCATCGTCAGAGTTGTCCTTTTAGCCATCGTCAGGGTTGTCCTTTTAGTCGTCGTCAGAGTTGTCCTTTTAGTCGTCGTCAGAGTTGTCCTTTTAGTCGTCGTCAGAGTTGTCCTTTTAGCCATCGTCAGAGTTGTCCTTTTAGTCGTCGCCGGGGCGACATAGCTCAGGAGGTAAGACCGATTGTCTGGCAGTCGGAGGGTTGCCGGTTCAAACCCCGCCCTGGGCGTGTCAAAGTGTCTTTGAGCAAGACACCTAACCCCTAACTGCTCTGGCGAATGAGAGGCATCAATTCTAAAGCGCTTTGGATAAAAGAGCTATATAAATGCAGTCCATTTACCATTTGTCCTTTTAGCCGTTTTTTTAATTTTTTTTTTACTACTTTGGACTGTGTTTTTGCCTCCAGAACAGCCTGAGTTCTTTTCGGTATGGATTCAGCAAGGTGCCGGAAACATTCCTTAGGCATTTCGACACATGCTGTCTTGATAGCATCACGCAGCTCTGGCAGATTTTTTGGCCATGCATTTATGCAGCGAACCTCCCGTTCCACCTAATTAGGCCTTCTACTAAATATCGCAATTTTATTTTTTTTATTTGGAATCTCTTCCCCTCTCTCTCACTCTTTCTCTCCGTTTTTTCGAGCTGGTCTCTCCAAGCCTGCCGTTTTTATTACTCTGGTCTTGGACAGGAAGACAGGCTCTAAGAGTAGAGCCTTGATTCTGCGTGCTTTCGTCCTAAACCCTCAGACCTACTGCTCTGCACATGCTCAGTCTGGCTGTTCTTAGCAGCCGTGAGTTAGCTTTGCTTTACTGCTGTTGAAATGTTTTCCTGAAGAGAACCACTTTTATTATCGTTCTTTTTTTGTAAATATAGTTTCTGTATTTCTGACCTAACCTATGCAAATTCAAACTAGGAGGCAAGACAAGCTACAACATCAAGATAATGATACAAAATACAATAGGTGCTGAATGGAGGTACATGTAAGATGAAAGTGGGTATTTAAGTAATAAAAACGATCCCAGATTGGGAGTGCCCTGCAGAGCGGTGACAGTTAGGTAGCCCAGGTATAGTCTGAAGAGGTTGGTCTTCAGACCATGGCGGAAGATGGGCTCTCAGGCTAACAGATGCTGTCAGTGAGAGCTCCCGTCTAATTGGTGCTAGCGCTGCTGTGACCTCCCATCTGATTGGTGCTAGCTGCTGTGATCTCCCATCTGATTGGGAACTGCTCTGCTGTGACCTCCCATCTGATTGGTGCTAGCTCTGCTCTGACCTCCCAACTGATTGGTGCTAGCTGCAGTGATCTCCCGTCTGATTGGTAACTGCTCTGCTGTGACCTCCCATCTGATTGGTGCTAGCTGCTGTGATCTCCTGTCTGATTGGGAACTGCTCTGCTGTGACATCCCATCTGATTGGTGCTAGCTCTGCTCTGACCCCCCAACTGATTGGTACTAGGTCTACAGTGACCACCCGTCTGGTGCTTCCACTACTGTGACCTCCGCTCTAATTGGTGCTAGCTTTGTGACCTCCTGTCTGATTGGTGCGAGCTCTGCTGTGATCTCTCGTCTGATTGGTGCTAGCTCTGCTGTGGTACTGTGTGGCGTGAGGGTGTAAAACACTTGGGTACTGACTGCCAGTAAAGACTGTTTAAAGTTTACAGAATGTATTGTGAGTCTTGGGACAATCCCAAGTGCAGTTCGAATTTCACATGGGTGTGTACCGATATCTGTTTTTGTCTTATTCGTGTTTATTTGAATAAGCTGCCAGTCTGGTTTCCAATCCGGACCGTGCCAATGCCGACTGTGTCCAGCATCGCGGGGCCAATTTAATATTGCCACCCATATTGATTCAAGAATAAAACTAGAGACTTGGGACTGATGGATTATATGCAACTAAAAAGTAACTCCTGTTTATTAACCTCACATACACACGCCCACCATCTGTGCTCACAGCGGCTCTTGCCAGTCAGGTTCACATAAGTCGCAACATAAACGAGATCACACAAAATAGTCGTAATTCAAAAATATTTTTAATTAAAGAACGTTACAAAAGAAAATGAATGCGCAGTGTAGCCAGACTGCAGGTTGTCCTCTGAATGGAGAGAGAGAGAGAGAGAGAGAGAGAGAGAGAGAGAGAGAGAGAGAGAGAGAGAGAGAGAGAGAGAGAGAGAGAGAGAGAGCATCAGCCAGAGGGCCCCTCAAGTAGGACCCCTTCCAGGTGACACCAATTTCCTATTAGGAAGACAATCAAAACAAATGTTGCAACACCACAAGCAGCCACTAGGGCAGGGAACCATAACACCCCCACCACCAAATGGTGACACCAGTCACCACCAAAACAGTCACAAATCACAGGAATCACAGGCAAAATATATAATACACCATTACACAATAACTAAACATACATATATGCAGGGACTCAGACCCCACTACTACGCATCAACCAGTGCCCACTCACCGACCCGTATCTCCATCCCAACACGTCCAACGACCCCGGCGCCTGGGAAAGTTGAAACAGAAGGGAGAAGCAAGGCATAGAGAGCGACCGGGAAATGTAGAGAGGACAAGAGACCCAAAGAGAGAGCGTCGCCCTACACCCTCGACAACGCATCAGCTATTACGTTGTCTTTACCACGGATATGAACAATCTCAAGGTTGAATGCTTGGAGTATAAGGCTCCAGCGCATCAACCTCTGATTTGAATTCCGCATGCGGTTCAAGAAGACCAACGGATTATGGTCTGTGTATACTAGAACAGGGCACGAAGAGGAGCCAACATAAACCTCGAAGTGTTGGACAGCGAGAACCAGGGCGAGTGCCTCCTTCTCCACGGTTGAGTATGCACGCTGCTGCGGACTAATCTTCTTAGAGAAGTAGCAGACAGGATGTTCAACGCCATTAGAAGCAACCTGGAGAAGAACAGCACCTGCCCCAAAATCACTTGCATCCACAGCAAGACGGAAAGGCTTCGAGAAGTCTGGAGCCGCTAATACTGGGGCACTAACTAGCAGAGCTTTGGCATTCTCAAATGCACGCTGGCCGGAGTCAGACCAGTGGAAATCAACCTTGGGGCTAATGAGATCGGTCAAAGGGGCGACGGCAGACGAGAAGTTTACAGAAATTCCTGTAATATCCAGCCATACCTAAGAATCGCTGTACCTCTCGGCGGTTGGTTGGTACAGGAAACTGACAAATAGCCTCAACCTTTGCTCCTACGGGACGCACTTGCCCCCTGCCAATGACCTTACCCAAGTAGGTTACAGTAGCTCTACCAAACTCACACTTGGCAAGGTGAATGGTAAGGTTAGCAGCCAACAGACGGTCAAAAAGCTCCCGTATATGACCCAAATGTGTGGACCACGAGGAGCTAAAAACCACCACATCATCCAGATATACCTCACAGTTGGAAAGACCAGACAAAACGTAGTTAATAAGACGTTGGAAGGTTGCAGGCGCATTTCTCATGCCAAATGGCATTACCTTGTACTGGAGGAAAGAGTCCGGCGTAACAAATGCAGATATCTCCCTAGCGCGAGCGGACAATGGAACCTGCCAGTAGCCTTTCAGAAGGTCGAATTTACTGACAAATCTGGCAGATCCCACCCTATCGACACAATCGTCCATTCGCGGTAGGGGATAGCAATCAGGTTTAGTGACAGAATTAATCCTTCGATATTCTGTACAGAAACGATACGATCTGTCCGGTTTGTTGACTAACAAACATGGAGAACTCCATGGACTTGAGCTCGGTTCAGCAATATCATGTGACAACATATAATCAACCTCCTTTTGACCCGATAAGCATGTTGCTTAATGGGGAGTGCAGAACCTCCATCAATGTCATGCTCCATGACAGATGTACAACTGGGCACATCAGGAAAAAGAGAAGGGTAAGACTGAACTAGAGCGACAATGTCAGCCTTCTCAGCACCTGACAGGTGAGGGAGATGATCAGGAAAAGAGGAAAACATCTCAGAATTCTGTAAGCGAACAAAGTCCGTACATCCTTCGGCCAAATAAAAAGAGGTGGCCACTCTCTCAAAATGAGAAAAGTACCCCTCTACCTCTTTTTCTGAAAACGGAGGAACCATACGAATATGCCTACCTACCTCAAATGCAACAGGAGAGGTAGTCTTCTTGCCTTCAATATCTAACCTCTTCATCTCCAAATCAGCCTCTTTTGCTGCTAATTCTAGCCTTTTCATTTCCAATTCCCGATCAAGTAACTAATTTCAAAGTAACCTCAGACTCGGTGAGTCGCGAGGGGGACTCCTGTTTAGCTCTAAGCACCCTCATGTCAGTCAGCATTGCCTTCAAAGTGTTAACAACGTTGGCTCTAAGTCGTTTATCACTACTAGAAATCTCAATTTCGTAATATTCTGCCATTTTAAACAGCTGCTCTTTAGTAAATTCCTCTAGCAGGTCCTCAGAGGGATCATCAAAAAACGTCTGAGTGTCAACAGTAGACATCTTAAGATATAATCCAAGCAAATGCAGTCAAGAATCCTAGAACGCAGTCAGAACCACTCACCTAAGAAAACACTAACACATCAAGAGGCTAAAAAATAGAATTGGGTCAGTGCCCCAGCACCACAACAGCAGTAATACAGTGTAGCAATCAACACTAAACTACCAATACCACAGGTTACACAAAAGGCTATAGGAAGGCAAAACAAGCACTGTTCTACTCAAAGTACCAAAGTACCAAAGCACAAGAAAAATGCGTTAAAGTACAATAAACAGTATCACAACAAGTAGCCTAACCATTCAGCTTTACAGCTACAGCACAAAACGCAAGCGAAGGGACAACCGCACACAAACAACCACTATGAAGCAGCCAATATCAAGGCATCGATGTAAAAATGTTACAAAATTTTACAAGCTTACAAAGTAGTTACAAGCGATGCACAAAATTGCTACACTAGCATTATGTGACTAGCGCTACGAATACAAACATTACACAATGGTAGCATCAAAACCATCCTCGGTTACATGGGAATGAATCACGAAAGTAGCTCAGATTTACTTACCGAGCGCTGATATTGCTCTCTCGGAAAAGCACACGGAAGTAATTCTAACACGGCTCACAGCCACCACGGATTGAAAGAACACGAGTCACAGTTCGCAAGTCGAAATGTGAACACGCTAGGTTTGCTACTATTACGAGCACGAACAAACGAACGGCCACGAACATGGAAATGTCACTAATTAACATGCGAAAACACAGCTACCGATTGCATATTCAAAAGCAAACTGCAAAGGTAGAAATGTAGCAAATTTCCATACTCACCCAAACACAACCACAAGCTCTCTCGTCCTAGCGTCCTCCGCTTGAACAAAATCACAGGTGATACTAATCACACTAATTACAACGATAAGCTGAGTTACTATACGTTGACTTCCCCCAGGTCCTACCTATCTTGTAGCAACGAAAATCTAACTAAAACCTAACGTAGTCTTCAGTGTAGTTACCGGGCTCGAGGCGGCTTTGAAACGCAAAACCCGTGAACGCAAATGAGAGACCAATTTAATAGTCACTCACGGCGAACCGGAGCGTACCCCCACCCAGAGTTAACAACAAAAATAAGAAAGGCAAAGTAACAACTACCACTACAAAGCCCACACACCAGAGGCTTCTGCCAGTATCTATAATATCCATCATGTAAAACTGTGAAATACTAAAATATAAAACTGAAATAATATTGAAAAACCAGGAGAAAGTAAACTATCCCTATGATAGACTAAAGCCTACATTTGTTTGAGTAAATACCAACGAGTTGTCCTGTTGCTGCGTTTGCCCACATCATCATTTAAACACACCTGACCCCAGGTGTCCTGATGTTTTTTTGAGCCTGCCTGACAGTCAGGGTTGTCCTTTTAGCCATCGTCAGAGTTGTCCTTTTAGCCATCGTCAGGGTTGTCCTTTTAACCATCATCAGAGTTGTCCTTTTAGCCATCGTCAGAGTTGTCCTTTTAGCCATCGTCAGAGTTGTCCTTTTAGTCATCGTCAGAGTTGTCCTTTTAGCCATCGTCAGGGTTGTCCTTTTAGTCGTCGTCAGAGTTGTCCTTTTAGTCATCGTCAGAGTTGTCCTTTTAGCCATCGTCAGAGTTGTCCTTTTAGTCATCGTCAGAGTTGTCCTTTTAGCCATCGTCAGGGTTGTCCTTTTAGCCATCGTCAGAGTTGTCCTTTTAGTCATCGTCAGAGTTGTCCTTTTAGCCATCGTCAGGGTTGTCCTTTTAGCCATCGTCAGAGTTGTCCTTTTAGTCATCGTCAGAGTTGTCCTTTTAGCCACCGTCAGGGTTGTCCTTTTAGTCATCGTCAGAGTTGTCCTTTTAGTCGTCGTCAGAGTTGTCCTTTTAGTCGTCGTCAGAGTTGTCCTTTTAGCCATCGTCAGAGTTGTCCTTTTAGTCGTCGCCGGGGCGACATAGCTCAGGAGGTAAGACCAATTGTCTGGCAGTCGGAGGGTTGCCGGTTCAAACCCCGCCCTGGGCGTGTCAAAGTGTCTTTGAGCAAGACACCTAACCCCTAACCTCTAACTGCTCTGGCGAATGAGAGGCATCAATTGTAAAGCGCTTTGGATAAAAGCGCTATATAAATGCAGTCCATTTACCATTTGTCCTTTTAGCCGTTTTTTAAATTTTTTTTTTACTACTTTGGACTGTGTTTTTGCCTCCAGAACAGCCTGAGTTCTTTTCGGTATGGATTCAGCAAGGTGCCGGAAACATTCCTTAGGCATTTCGACACATGCTGTCTTGATAGCATCACGCAGCTCTGGCAGATTTTTTGGCCATGCATTTATGCAGCGAACCTCCCGTTCCACCTAATTAGGCCTTCTACTAAATATCGCAATTTTATTTTTTTTATTTGGAATCTCTTCCCCTCTCTCTCACTCTTTCTCTCCGTTTTTTCGAGCTGGTCTCTCCAAGCCTGCCGTTTTTATTACTCTGGTCTTGGACAGGAAGACAGGCTCTAAGAGTAGAGCCTTGATTCTGCGTGCTTTCGTCCTAAACCCTCAGACCTACTGCTCTGCACATGCTCAGTCTGGCTGTTCTTAGCAGCCGTGAGTTAGCTTTGCTTTACTGCTGTTGAAATGTTTTCCTGAAGAGAACCACTTTTATTATCGTTCTTTTTTTGTAAATATAGTTTCTGTATTTCTGACCTAACCTATGCAAATTCAAACTAGGAGGCAAGACAAGCTACAACATCAAGATAATGATACAAAATACAATAGGTGCTGAATGGAGGTACATGTAAGATGAAAGTGGGTATTTAAGTAATAAAAACGATCCCAGATTGGGAGTGCCCTGCAGAGCGGTGACAGTTAGGTAGCCCAGGTATAGTCTGAAGAGGTTGGTCTTCAGACCATGGCGGAAGATGGGCTCTCAGGCTAACAGATGCTGTCAGTGAGAGCTCCCGTCTAATTGGTGCTAGCGCTGCTGTGACCTCCCATCTGATTGGTGCTAGCTGCTGTGATCTCCCATCTGATTGGGAACTGCTCTGCTGTGACCTCCCATCTGATTGGTGCTAGCTCTGCTCTGACCTCCCAACTGATTGGTGCTAGCTGCAGTGATCTCCCGTCTGATTGGTAACTGCTCTGCTGTGACCTCCCATCTGATTGGTGCTAGCTGCTGTGATCTCCTGTCTGATTGGGAACTGCTCTGCTGTGACATCCCATCTGATTGGTGCTAGCTCTGCTCTGACCCCCCAACTGATTGGTACTAGGTCTACAGTGACCACCCGTCTGGTGCTTCCACTACTGTGACCTCCGCTCTAATTGGTGCTAGCTTTGTGACCTGTCTGATTGGTGCGAGCTCTGCTGTGATCTCTCGTCTGATTGGTGCTAGCTCTGCTGTGGTACTGTGTGGCGTGAGGGTGTAAAACACTTGGGTACTGACTGCCAGTAAAGACTGTTTAAAGTTTACAGAATGTATTGTGAGTCTTGGGACAATCCCAAGTGCAGTTCGAATTTCACATGGGTGTGTACCGATATCTGTTTTTGTCTTATTCGTGTTTATTTGAATAAGCTGCCAGTCTGGTTTCCAATCCGGACCGTGCCAATGCCGACTGTGTCCAGCATCGCGGGGCCAATTTAATATTGCCACCCATATTGATTCAAGAATAAAACTAGAGACTTGGGACTGATGGATTATATGCAACTAAAAAGTAACTCCTGTTTATTAACCTCACATACACACGCCCACCATCTGTGCTCACAGCAGCTCTTGCCAGTCAGGTTCACATAAGTCGCAACATAAACGAGATCACACAAAATAGTCGTAATTCAAAAATATTTTTAATTAAAGAACGTTACAAAAGAAAATGAATGCGCAGTGTAGCCAGACTGCAGGTTGTCCTCTGAATGGAGAGAGAGAGAGAGAGAGAGAGAGAGAGAGAGAGAGAGAGAGAGAGAGAGAGAGAGAGAGCATCAGCCAGAGGGCCCCTCAAGTAGGACCCCTTCCAGGTGACACCAATTTCCTATTAGGAAGACAATCAAAACAAATGTTGCAACACCACAAGCAGCCACTAGGGCAGGGAACCATAACACCCCCACCACCAAATGGTGACACCAGTCACCACCAAAACAGTCACAAATCACAGGAATCACAGGCAAAATATATAATACACCATTACACAATAACTAAACATACATATATGCAGGGACTCAGACCCCACTACTACGCATCAACCAGTGCCCACTCACCGACCCGTATCTCCATCCCAACACGTCCAACGACCCCGGCGCCTGGGAAAGTTGAAACAGAAGGGAGAAGCAAGGCATAGAGAGCGACCGGGAAATGTAGAGAGGACAAGAGACCCAAAGAGAGAGCGTCGCCCTACACCCTCGACAACGCATCAGCTATTACGTTGTCTTTACCACGGATATGAACAATCTCAAGGTTGAATGCTTGGAGTATAAGGCTCCAGCGCATCAACCTCTGATTTGAATTCCGCATGCGGTTCAAGAAGACCAACGGATTATGGTCTGTGTATACTAGAACAGGGCACGAAGAGGAGCCAACATAAACCTCGAAGTGTTGGACAGCGAGAACCAGGGCGAGTGCCTCCTTCTCCACGGTTGAGTATGCACGCTGCTGCGGACTAATCTTCTTAGAGAAGTAGCAGACAGGATGTTCAACGCCATTAGAAGCAACCTGGAGAAGAACAGCACCTGCCCCAAAATCACTTGCATCCACAGCAAGACGGAAAGGCTTCGAGAAGTCTGGAGCCGCTAATACTGGGGCACTAACTAGCAGAGCTTTGGCATTCTCAAATGCACGCTGGCCGGAGTCAGACCAGTGGAAATCAACCTTGGGGCTAATGAGATCGGTCAAAGGGGCGACGGCAGACGAGAAGTTTACAGAAATTCCTGTAATATCCAGCCATACCTAAGAATCGCTGTACCTCTCGGCGGTTGGTTGGTACAGGAAACTGACAAATAGCCTCAACCTTTGCTCCTACGGGACGCACTTGCCCCCTGCCAATGACCTTACCCAAGTAGGTTACAGTAGCTCTACCAAACTCACACTTGGCAAGGTGAATGGTAAGGTTAGCAGCCAACAGACGGTCAAAAAGCTCCCGTATATGACCCAAATGTGTGGACCACGAGGAGCTAAAAACCACCACATCATCCAGATATACCTCACAGTTGGAAAGACCAGACAAAACGTAGTTAATAAGACGTTGGAAGGTTGCAGGCGCATTTCTCATGCCAAATGGCATTACCTTGTACTGGAGGAAAGAGTCCGGCGTAACAAATGCAGATATCTCCCTAGCGCGAGCGGACAATGGAACCTGCCAGTAGCCTTTCAGAAGGTCGAATTTACTGACAAATCTGGCAGATCCCACCCTATCGACACAATCGTCCATTCGCGGTAGGGGATAGCAATCAGGTTTAGTGACAGAATTAATCCTTCGATATTCTGTACAGAAACGATACGATCTGTCCGGTTTGTTGACTAACAAACATGGAGAACTCCATGGACTTGAGCTCGGTTCAGCAATATCATGTGACAACATATAATCAACCTCCTTTTGACCCGATAAGCATGTTGCTTAATGGGGAGTGCAGAACCTCCATCAATGTCATGCTCCATGACAGATGTACAACTGGGCACATCAGGAAAAAGAGAAGGGTAAGACTGAACTAGAGCGACAATGTCAGCCTTCTCAGCACCTGACAGGTGAGGGAGATGATCAGGAAAAGAGGAAAACATCTCAGAATTCTGTAAGCGAACAAAGTCCGTACATCCTTCGGCCAAATAAAAAGAGGTGGCCACTCTCTCAAAATGAGAAAAGTACCCCTCTACCTCTTTTTCTGAAAACGGAGGAACCATACGAATATGCCTACCTACCTCAAATGCAACAGGAGAGGTAGTCTTCTTGCCTTCAATATCTAACCTCTTCATCTCCAAATCAGCCTCTTTTGCTGCTAATTCTAGCCTTTTCATTTCCAATTCCCGATCAAGTAACTAATTTCAAAGTAACCTCAGACTCGGTGAGTCGCGAGGGGGACTCCTGTTTAGCTCTAAGCACCCTCATGTCAGTCAGCATTGCCTTCAAAGTGTTAACAACGTTGGCTCCAAGTCGTTTATCACTACTAGAAATCTCAATTTCGTAATATTCTGCCATTTTAAACAGCTGCTCTTTAGTAAATTCCTCTAGCAGGTCCTCAGAGGGATCATCAAAAAACGTCTGAGTGTCAACAGTAGACATCTTAAGATATAATCCAAGCAAATGCAGTCAAGAATCCTAGAACGCAGTCAGAACCACTCACCTAAGAAAACACTAACACATCAAGAGGCTAAAAAATAGAATTGGGTCAGTGCCCCAGCACCACAACAGCAGTAATACAGTGTAGCAATCAACACTAAACTACCAATACCACAGGTTACACAAAAGGCTATAGGAAGGCAAAACAAGCACTGTTCTACTCAAAGTACCAAAGTACCAAAGCACAAGAAAAATGCGTTAAAGTACAATAAACAGTATCACAACAAGTAGCCTAACCATTCAGCTTTACAGCTACAGCACAAAACGCAAGCGAAGGGACAACCGCACACAAACAACCACTATGAAGCAGCCAATATCAAGGCATCGATGTAAAAATGTTACAAAATTTTACAAGCTTACAAAGTAGTTACAAGCGATGCACAAAATTGCTACACTAGCATTATGTGACTAGCGCTACGAATACAAACATTACACAATGGTAGCATCAAAACCATCCTCGGTTACATGGGAATGAATCACGAAAGTAGCTCAGATTTACTTACCGAGCGCTGATATTGCTCTCTCGGAAAAGCACACGGAAGTAATTCTAACACGGCTCACAGCCACCACGGATTGAAAGAGCACGAGTCACAGTTCGCAAGTCGAAATGTGAACACGCTAGGTTTGCTACTATTACGAGCACGAACAAACGAACGGCCACGAACATGGAAATGTCACTAATTAACATGCGAAAACACAGCTACCGATTGCATATTCAAAAGCAAACTGCAAAGGTAGAAATGTAGCAAATTTCCATACTCACCCAAACACAACCACAAGCTCTCTCGTCCTAGCGTCCTCCGCTTGAACAAAATCACAGGTGATACTAATCACACTAATTACAACGATAAGCTGAGTCACTATACGTTGACTTCCCCCAGGTCCTACCTATCTTGTAGCAACGAAAATCTAACTAAAACCTAACGTAGTCTTCAGTGTAGTTACCGGGCTCGAGGCGGCTTTGAAACGCAAAACCCGTGAACGCAAATGAGAGACCAATTTAATAGTCACTCACGGCGAACCGGAGCGTACCCCCACCCAGAGTTAACAACAAAAATAAGAAAGGCAAAGTAACAACTACCACTACAAAGCCCACACACCAGAGGCTTCTGCCAGTATCTATAATATCCATCATGTAAAACTGTGAAATACTAAAATATAAAACTGAAATAATATTGAAAAACCAGGAGAAAGTAAACTATCCCTATGATAGACTAAAGCCTACATTTGTTTGAGTAAATACCAACGAGTTGTCCTGTTGCTGCGTTTGCCCACATCATCATTTAAACACACCTGACCCCAGGTGTCCTGATGTTTTTTTGAGCCTGCCTGACAGTCAGGGTTGTCCTTTTAGCCATCGTCAGAGTTGTCCTTTTAGCCATCGTCAGGGTTGTCCTTTTAGCCATCATCAGAGTTGTCCTTTTAGCCATCGTCAGAGTTGTCCTTTTAGTCATCGTCAGAGTTGTCCTTTTAGCCATCGTCAGAGTTGTCCTTTTAGTCATCGTCAGGGTTGTCCTTTTAGCCATCGTCAGAGTTGTCCTTTTAGCCATCGTCAGAGTTGTCCTTTTAGCCATCGTCAGGGTTGTCCTTTTAGCCATCGTCAGAGTTGTCCTTTTAGCCATCGTCAGAGTTGTCCTTTTAGCCATCGTCAGGGTTGTCCTTTTAGTCGTCGCCGGGGCGACATAGCTCAGGAGGTAAGACCGATTGTCTGGCAGTCGGAGGGTTGCCGGTTCAAACCCCACCCTGGGCGTGTCAAAGTGTCTTTGAGCAAGACACCTAACCCCTAACCTCTAACTGCTCTGGCGAATGAGAGGCATTAATTGTAAAGCGCTTTGGATAAAAGCGCTATATAAATGCAGTCCATTTACCATTTGTCCTTTTAGCCGTTTTTTTTATTTATTTTTTTTACTACTTTGGACTGTGTTTTTGCCTCCAGAACAGCCTGAGTTCTTTTCGGTATGGATTCAGCAAGGTGCCGGAAACATTCCTTAGGCATTTCGACACATGCTGTCTTGATAGCATCACGCAGCTCTGGCAGATTTTTTGGCCATGCATTTATGCAGCGAACCTCCCGTTCCACCTAATTAGGCCTTCTACTAAATATCGCAATTTTATTTTTTTTATTTGGAATCTCTTCCCCTCTCTCTCACTCTTTCTCTCCGTTTTTTCGAGCTGGTCTCTCCAAGCCTGCCGTTTTTATTACTCTGGTCTTGGACAGGAAGACAGGCTCTAAGAGTAGAGCCTTGATTCTGCGTGCTTTCGTCCTAAACCCTCAGACCTAGTAGCTCTGCACATGCTCAGTCTGGCTGTTCTTAGCAGCCGTGAGTTAGCTTTGCTTTACTGCTGTTGAAATGTTTTCCTGAAGAGAACCACTTTTATTATCGTTCTTTTTTTGTAAATATAGTTTCTGTATTTCTGACCTAACCTATGCAAATTCAAACTAGGAGGCAAGACAAGCTACAACATCAAGATAATGATACAAAATACAATAGGTGCTGAATGGAGGTACATGTAAGATGAAAGTGGGTATTTAAGTAATAAAAACGATCCCAGATTGGGAGTGCCCTGCAGAGCGGTGACAGTTAGGTAGCCCAGGTATAGTCTGAAGAGGTTGGTCTTCAGACCATGGCGGAAGATGGGCTCTCAGGCTAACAGATGCTGTCAGTGAGAGCTCCCGTCTAATTGGTGCTAGCGCTGCTGTGACCTCCCATCTGATTGGTGCTAGCTGCTGTGATCTCCCATCTGATTGGGAACTGCTCTGCTGTGACCTCCCATCTGATTGGTGCTAGCTCTGCTCTGACCTCCCAACTGATTGGTGCTAGCTGCAGTGATCTCCCGTCTGATTGGTAACTGCTCTGCTGTGACCTCCCATCTGATTGGTGCTAGCTGCTGTGATCTCCTGTCTGATTGGGAACTGCTCTGCTGTGACATCCCATCTGATTGGTGCTAGCTCTGCTCTGACCCCCCAACTGATTGGTACTAGGTCTACAGTGACCACCCGTCTGGTGCTTCCACTACTGTGACCTCCGCTCTAATTGGTGCTAGCTTTGTGACCTCCTGTCTGATTGGTGCGAGCTCTGCTGTGATCTCTCGTCTGATTGGTGCTAGCTCTGCTGTGGTACTGTGTGGCGTGAGGGTGTAAAACACTTGGGTACTGACTGCCAGTAAAGACTGTTTAAAGTTTACAGAATGTATTGTGAGTCTTGGGACAATCCCAAGTGCAGTTCGAATTTCACATGGGTGTGTACCGATATCTGTTTTTGTCTTATTCGTGTTTATTTGAATAAGCTGCCAGTCTGGTTTCCAATCCGGACCGTGCCAATGCCGACTGTGTCCAGCATCGCGGGGCCAATTTAATATTGCCACCCATATTGATTCAAGAATAAAACTAGAGACTTGGGACTGATGGATTATATGCAACTAAAAAGTAACTCCTGTTTATTAACCTCACATACACACGCCCACCATCTGTGCTCACAGCGACTCTTGCCAGTCAGGTTCACTTTTGAAAGTGAGTACTGAGAGACTGCCATGATACTGAATGACCAGAAGAGGGAGACATTGCCCAGATTTTACAGCACTGATTTTGGACCAGGTAATGCTGGTGCCTTGAACAAAGAACAACCACAATAATTTCTGCATTGGAAATAGTGGTAGCTGTTGTGTTTGTGTTTATTTGCTGTTGGTGTACTATAAGGATTCACAACATAACGTGCATAACGCACGTGCTGCCACTTAATGAGTAGCACATTTTTAAAAAGGGAGCCAACACACAGTAACAAATGCACCTTGTTACTGTCTGTCTGTCCGTCTGTCCCTCTTTCCAGCCAGCTATTCACCTGAGTGATGTTGGACTCGCTGTACGGACTGAGTGGAGTTCCTGCACTGGTGTTAGAGGTGATTTACTGTTATTAGAAAAGCAAACGAGCTAAAGGCTGCCGCAGAGCTACACTCTATAAAACACACCCAGACCTTTTCCCATAGGCTAGCAGCAGGCCCGGAAGAAGAGGCAGCCAATCAGAAAGGCTTGCTGGGTATGTACCTGCTTAGGCCCGGAAGAAGAGGCAGCCAATCAGAAAGGCTTGCTGTGTATGTACCTGCTTAAGCATGGAAGATGAGGCAGCCAATCAGAAAGGCTTGCTGTATATATACCTGCTTAAGCATGGAAGACGAGGCAGCCAATCAGAAAGGCTTGCTGCGTATGTACCTGCTTAGGCCTGCAAGAGGCAGCCAATCAGAAAGGCTTGCTATGTATGGACCTGCTTAGGCCTGCAAGAGGCAGCCAATCAGAAAGGCTTGCTGTGCATGTACCTGCTTAGGCCCGGAAGAGGAGGCAGCCAATCAGAAAGGTTTGATGTGTATGGACCTGCTTAGGCCTGCAAGAGGCAGCCAATCAGAAAGGCTTGCTGTGCGTGTAGCTGCTGCCAGGAGCTGTGAGACTGGGCCATGGCAGAGCCCCAGCAGCTGAAATGGATCCAGGTTTTTGTGAATCATCAGTGTTCTGGTTAGACTGAACCCCCACACACCCCCCTCCTGCCCGATTCACAAGGACAGTCTCAACTCCTGTCCCTGTTTACACCTGAGTGGGACACCTGCTTTTTACCTTGTACTGTACATATGCGACCTACGAGTCATTTTCCGTCTGCGTTAATTATTATTCAGAAATTGTTTATGATGTTTTTATGAAATGTAACTCCTCTGGTAATATTAGTATTCATTTGTAAATAGCATTAACACCATCAGCTTAGATTTTGGTGGTTTAATACATTTTAGTTAGTTAGGTGTGCTGAAAGGTATCTTGGACAAAGTTATGTGCCACAGAATTTGCTAATAATTATTAAGAACTTCATATGCTACATGATATCAATGCAGCATATCTGCTGTGCTTCTCTGTTTTTAATAGATAATTTAATCTCAGAAACATGAGCCTTTAAAGGGGTTTTCTTACAAAAAGAAAGCCCGCTGTCTGGGTTCCTGAATTTTGAGCTGGATAAGAGCCGAAAGAGTGGAAGGTGCTTCACCTTCAGTTTGATTTAGCTGTCTGAATAGGTGAATCTAAAGCCATCTGATCGCTGGCATTAATTTTCAATGAAGACTGTTTGTGTGATCAAAGATCTTAATGGTGTTCCAAAAGAATCCGCGCATGTCCTTAATCTCCCCCTAAAACAAATGTACTGCAAGCCCACCACATTTCCCTCTTTCCGTTTCGCCATTTTGGAGAGAAATTTGAAAACTGGGCTTGTTTTTATATACTTCTTATAAGCAGCGCCTCCTGTTGGACCCTCTGAGTTCCTGTGGTCTGATGCATTTCACTGGGCTCTGAAAGAAATGGGTCCTGCAAGGTTTGAGTCTTGGGCTAGCCCCAGCAGACATCTCCCAGCACCCGGAATCGCTGTTTCCTGCTCCAGGGACAGGGGCATCCAGTGTGTGACTGAACTGTCCTTTTCCCCTCTGTCTAAAGGGATGGTTCACTTCCTGGAGTTTTTACAAATATTAGTTCAGCTTTAGTATGTGTTTTTGACCCACATTTTGCATGACAAAGGACATTTTAGACACTTAGGGGTTTCTGACAACCCGCACAGGCTGTTCTGGAAGTGGACTTTCTTGCTTTAAACCACAAACTCATGAAAGCCCTATATCAAGAGTGTCAAATCTTATTCGAAAATCTTGATCATGATCTTATACAATCATGATCATACAATCATGATCAAATCTTATACAATCATGATCTTCAATTAAGACCTTTAAGTAGAATCAGGGGTCATAGTGCTCGGCAAAAACAAAAGCCTGAACCTACCCCCTTTTCAGATAAGATTGGACACCCCTGCTCTATCCCAGCCACTACAAAGCCCACACACCAGAGGCTTCTGCCAGTATCTATAATATCCATCATGTAAAATTGTGAAATACTAAAATATAAAACTGAAATAATATTGAAAAACCAGGAGAAAGTAAACTATCCCTATGACAGACTAAAGCCCACATTTGTTTTAGTAAATACCAGCGAGTAATTGTGTTGCTGCGTTTGCCCACATCATCATTTAAACACACCTGACCCCAGGTGTCGTGATGTTTTTTTGAGCCTGCCTGACTGCATTCCTTCAGACACTTTAACCTCAGGCCTGACGTCACAGAAGAAGCTTCATCCTGATTGGTTGAGGGGAAGGTCAGGAGGTCAAGCAGGTAGCCAGTGGCGTAACGGTGGAGGAGGGGCAGAGGATTCCCCCCGGGGTGGGTTGAGAGAGAGCAGGTGCTGGAGTGGTGTCTGACTGTGTGAAAACAGACTGTGCATTCAGATACACTAAACATTTACTTAACACTTCTCAACCCTTAAGTGCGGATGGCTAAGAAGGTGTTTGGGAAATTAGTATGGCATTCCACTGAAATAGAACAATACCTTTCTCAGTATTGTTCTATTGTATTGTTTTATAGGTCACAATTACCATTGCCAGTACTCGTTTAACTGTATAATTCAAAGAAATCGTTAATTTAATTTAACCAAAGAGAAAGAAACGCCCTCTGCCAATCCAGCTTGATCAGTGACTGGAACACAATGTAAAAATACCACAGTCCCAAATGCTTTCACTCACAGAAATGTAAGTTCTATACGTGTAAATTTCACAGGATTAACCAGTGAAACCAAATGAAGGCTGGAACTAATACAAGCATTTTTTTGGGGTCGAGGGCAGGTGGGGGTGTGTGATAGTCCAGTGAGTCTCTGAGTTATTGCCTCCCCCCCCCCCCCTCCCCAAAGATACCAGCCACAGATGGGCAGGGGCCCAGGGCTTTTTAAAATTCCTCAAATTCTTCACCTTCCCTCGGCCTTGTTTTTTCTGTCTGTTCGGCGAGGCCTTTGGCCAGAGGGGAGGGGAGGGGTGGGGCAGGACAGGGGGCGGGGCCTGCGCTGGGAGCGCCTGGCTCTTTCACAGAGGGTCTGCTGTGCACCTGAAACAGCCGCGCGGTAATCAGGGGCAGACGGGCCTTTTTTTGGGGGGGGGGGGGGGCGGGACAGCAGGAGGGCTGGAGCTGAGGAACAGAGAGGCGATCTCAGGGAAATGGGGGGTGGGGTGGGGGGGGGGGGGGTGTTATTCCGTGCTGTGGCACCCGTCCCATGTGTCTATCGAGTCTACACGTCTCACCCTTTACACTTCAGCGGCCTGCTCCGCCAGTCATTCCCAGCGATTGAGGTTCGAGGCTCCGCCCCCTGCAGCTCCTGCCAGGCCCCACTCCGGAGCAGTGGAGCTGGTGCAGTAGAGTTACGCTGCACAAACTAGCGGGGGAGGGGGGCACGGAGACCTGGGGGGTCTGAACCCCATGCAGTCGGCCTCGTGCCTAAAACGGCGGTTTTCAGATACCGCTAATAAACCCTAAACCTGAAGGAAGCCCTGCTCTCTCCCGGCTGGTGGCTGTGGTCTGATCTCTAAACCGCGAGGGAACAGCCATCCCCGTCCCCCCGCTCCCCCCTCCCCCCCACGGAATCCTGTGAATTGATAACTAGCGATAACCCCTCTCGTTTCCATGGTGACCACATCGTGACCGGAATGTGTGTATGTGGTGTGCGTGGATGGTCTGCGTGTGCGTGTCCGTGCATGTTTGCGTGTGCGTGTGTCTGTGTGTGCGTAAGTTTCCCCGAATCATACCTGCAGTTGCCTCACTGGCTCACAGTGTCACAGCGTGGGTTAAAAACAGCGAAGTTACCTGCTGTGGACCAGCTGCCCAGACCTAATCAATCATTTCTCTGAGCTGCACACAAGGTCAGGTTGTATAACCAGAGGGCTGGGGATTGTCCATCGCGATGGGAACCAGCCTGACAGAAGACTGGGTTTATCTGTGAAATCACCAGTGAAATGACATACCCCTGCACTACACCCACGACAAGAAGCGAAGACTCGCTCGTACAACCCCAAAAACCCACTCCCTTTGACTGAATCTCTGCACTCTGCTTCCGTCAACCATCAGAGAGGTCATCTGAGTTTTATTGATTTTTAATTTTTTAAAGCCCTAGATTACACTTCACAGGCATTCAGCCTCACGATTGTGCATTGGGATCTAAACTCAGAGCGTGCAGATCAGGCTCAATCTCCCCACCGACAGCCTGTGCAGTGTGAGGCTCCATTCATTAGCGGGGGTAATGATTCACCTG
The DNA here is from genome assembly GCA_039654925.1 of Anguilla pacifica. NCBI lineage: Eukaryota > Metazoa > Chordata > Actinopteri > Anguilliformes > Anguillidae > Anguilla > Anguilla pacifica. Next base: position 37,021,682 of record CM077297.1, read on the forward strand.
TGCCTGTACAGGAGAGGTGGGGCAGTACCGGGGTTAGGGAGCTGGGTCAGTACCGGCCTGTACAGGACAGAGAGCTGGGTCAGTGCTGGCCTGTACAGGACAGAGAGCTGGGTCAGTTCCAGTCTGTACGAGACAGAGCTGGGTCAGTATCAGTCTGTATGGGACATGGAGCTGGGTCAGTACTGGACTCAGCGCAGTCCTGTACAGGAGCTGAAGCACTCTCTAATCCACAGCCCTGTAATGAGGCGGCCCAGCACTCTCATGTCATTAAAAGACAAAGGCCGAAGTGCTGTGCATGTGTGGGTGGCAGAGCAGGAACTCCAGAGGCACAGCTGGGGGGAAAAAAATACGTTTCCCATGAGCCACTGTGACTCACCCTGACTCACAGTGAAAAGTTGATCGTTTCCAGACTGTTTTGCTCTCGGAAACTGTGAGCCAACGGTACAGTTCAAAACCAAAACAAAACCACCGATGTGCCCATTCCTGTCCTGGGCTTCACATTTATACCCTCCTATTAAGACGCTACTGAGAAGAGCTGGACTCCTCTGTTACACTGACTAAAGAAAAACAGCGGTTTGTGTGCCTGTGTTACTGCGTAGCGCTGCTGCGCTAATTTCTCCATCAGGTCTAAAGCGCTACGCTGAAGGAGCCGCTCGGTGATGCTCAGCGGCTGGTTTCTCTGTGACCCTTTCGTTCTCAGGGTCAGGGAGGTAAAGTATTTGTGGATTTGGCGGCAGATCGCCAGAGATAAGCCTTTCACGGGCGACGGTTTTTGTGAGCGGAGCAGAAGATCCTGTTCCCCCCCCCGCCACCTCGGTTATCTCGGCCTTTAGAAAGTTCGCCTTTTTCTGAACCTGTCGAACCTGTGTGCGCAAGCAGGGCTGACGGGCTCTGAGCACAGCGAAGCTTCCGCTCCACAAACACGCCATGGCGATTTCACGACCATTACTGTTACTGCGGTTATTCATTTCCTGTGCAGACTCCCAGGAAGCCTTTAGTAGTTCAGGTCTGCATTTATTCCTTTATTAAGCTGGATGTTTTCAGCATCCGTTCAGGTTAAGCTTTGCACAAAAGCATGATTACTTTGCCCCACCTGGGACCTAAACTGGCAACTCCCTGGTCAGAAGCCAAGATCCTTAAACACAACAGCGCATTCCGCAAGCCTGCGAGCGCGGAGAGAGTTCACGGGTTCACGGGCGTAGCAGCGCTCATAATCGTCGAGGTAGAACGCACAACAGTGATTTTGGAGGATTGATTACCCCCCTGCACAGATTCTGGGCACATTCACAGATTTCTATACCATGTGGATCATCTGATAATATAGAAAGCTTAAGGAGTAGGAAGAAGCCATCCATTCTATATGCTTGAAAAACATCTGTGCAGGCTGATCAATAGAAATTTTAAAAACAACCCTAAAATGAATTCCTAAAAATAGAAACTCTATTTAGCAGCCCGTGTGTGAGAGCCCTGGGTGTGCAGTGACAGGGGACCACCAGCAGGAGGAGCTGTGGAGGCGCACATTCCGGAGCGTTCTGTTTCAGCGTCCGTGCCCCACCACTGGCTACTCCCAGTCCTCCTCCGCCTGGGTTGGGAGCGCGGCCGCTCTCCTCCTACTCCTCCCCCCCCCACCGGGGACAGACCGCTCAGTCAACAACAAGACCCCAGTACCAGCCCTTAACACAGGGAGCCAGGCGTTCTTCACTAAAAAGGGAGGCTCCTCTCCACCCAACCCCCCCCCCTTTTCTCTGACAATAGACCAGTCCACCAGTCCTGGGAGAGAGGGGAGGGAGGGGGCGGAGTCTGAGAGCTCCGAGCCAAGCTCTGGCAGACAGCTGATCAGCGCTGTGGTATTCAAAGCTGAGAGGCGGAGAGAGAAGGAGAGAGAGAGAGGGAGAGAGAGAGAGAGGGAGGAGAGAGGGAGCGAAGGAGCGCGAGAAACAGAGGAAGGATCGGAGGAGTCACAGAGAAGGGTCTCAGATCTCAGTGATATTGAAAGAAGAAGCTGGAAGAGCTGTTTTGTTTTGCATTTTAAGCGTGGAAGGGGGTCTGTTTACTGCAGGGGAGGGGCTGATGTCGGAGCTCTGAGGATGAAGAGGAGGAGGAGGAGCCGGAGGACGAGTCACTGTGGGATGTAAACACGGGGGGGAACGTGCTCGTTTGGGGTTCGCTGATGCGATAGGACCCCACGCCCGCGCCTCGCGGAGAGAGAGGGCGACCTGTCAGAATCCGCAGCCCGTTCTGTGGGGCCCCGCTGACCCAGCCCAGCGGACCCAGCACAGAGGACCCAGCACAGCTGACCCAGCACAGAGGACCCAGCCCAGTGGACCCAGCACAGAGGACCCAGCACAGCTGACCCAGCACAGCTGACCCAGCACAGCTGACCCAGCACAGCTGACTCAGCCCAGCAGACCCAGCACAGAGGACCCAGCACAGCTGACCCAGCACAGAGGACCCAGCACAGCGACATGTCTTGGTCTTTGCTCTCGCCCGTGCAGTGGGCCAAATGGACCTGGTCTGCGGTTCGAGGTGGAACGGAGGAGGAGGGAGAGGAGATGAAGGAAGAGGAAGAGGGAGAGACAAAGGTGGAGGAAGAGCTCTCTCCTAATGAGGACAGGCGGGTCCCTCGATCTGGGAGGTACAGGACTGTGAGAGAGAGAGAGAGAGAGTTTGTGTATGTGTGTGTGTGTGTGAGAGATAGTGTGTGTGTGAGTGTGGGAGTGTGTAAGGTGTACGTGTTTGTGTGTATATATATATATACACACACACATCTGTGTGTGTGTGTGTGTGTGTGAGAGAGAGAGAGAGAGAGTGTGTGTGTGTGTGTGAGAGGGAGAGAGAGAGTGTGTGTGTGTGTGTGTGTGTGTGTGTGAGAGAGCGTGCATGCATGTTCGTGTGCCTGGGGGGGGATGCCTTCAATTCCACTTGTCAGAATGATGATCTGTGTGAAGCTGCGCTTTGTTTATGATGTCACACAGCGGGGGGAGGTGCGGTGGACAAACAGACAGACGGACAGACAGACGCTCTTCACTATCACACAATGTTCCCATCAGCTTGACGGAGGTGTGATCTCATCCTCCCCCCCACCCCCGCAAGGGTTCACACGGTGTAACCAATCAGGCTGATCTGAGATCTGTGACACGCGTCGATGAGCACACACAGGGCTGTGGCTCCGCCCCCTGTTTACACCCGTTCGCTGTGCTGCAGGCAGCAGCAGATCAGAGCTCCGGCCCCACAGATAACACCAGCAGCTCACTTCCTGCTCCACTTCCTCATGAATTAAAACAGCAAAGTAAAGGTGGCTCACTTCAGCATTTACCGCCAGGCACGCTCGCTCTTTACGATATGTTAACACGGAGAGAGGGAAGAGAGGGAGAGAGAGGAGAGAGAGGGGATGGAAGAGAAGGAGAGAGGAGAGAGAGAGAGAGAGTGAGAGGGGATGGAAGAGAAGGAGAGAGGAGAGAGAGAGAGGGAAGAGAGAAGGCAGGAGAGACAGAAAGAGATGTGGTTGCAGTGGTGTGTGTGTAGAGACGCAGGGCTTTTTTTGAGCATTCAATCTGTCACTGTGAAAGAGTAACTCACTGTGTGTTAGTCTTGCGTTCCCGCTATGCTCAGGCAGCTGTTCGCTGTGGTGCCCCCTTGTGGAGGGCGGGTGGGTGTTCGGGTACACTCTGTACCCCTGCGCTGAGTCTGTGTGTCAATAGAAGAGTCCAGCAGGGAGGTACACTCAGGCCTGGGCTGGGATAGCAATGAGGCTTTTAATAGCAGGAGGGTCCCCTGCGACCTGTCCAGAATCTCAAACTGGCCCTCTAACCAGCTATTTTAATATCCCCTCCCTCCCTCCCTCCATCTCTACCACGGCTGATGTTCAGGGACTGATCTGGTGCAAAATGGCTGCCGTACATCATTCAGGGTGCAGGGGTGGGCAAGGAAGGCTGTGCCCATCCGTACCTGCACCTGATGCCAACCTCTGCCCTTAATTACACAGTGAGCCCAATCATTTAGCAATCTATATTTTAGCGACACGTCTTCAAGTTCCTGAATGACAGCTGAAGACGCTCTTCCTGTGTCTCAACATGAAACATCTCACCGTGGTCTAATTCACGGTTAAACCGGTGTACGTGTATTCAGCCAATTAGCTCGTTTGTGTAATCGGTGACCACAAAGACCTGCATGCGCACCGGATCTGCAGGAACTCGAGTTGTTTACTAGACTCTCAGGCTCCTCTTCTTTACCTTAAAAGTGCTTTGACTTTCGATGAAAGACACAAGAAGCCGTTGCTATTATGCAATAGAGGGGCGTGGCCACTCGATTCAGGAAAGCAGCTTCTTCCCCTTGTCCCGAAAGTTTTAGGGGTTCAGAGGGAGCTGGAGTCCCTCACCTGTGTACCTGTCCACGCCTGGAGCCAAGGCACCATCGGCTCAGAGGTGTGAAAGTGAATGGGAGTCAATGGGCCCTTGGTTCGTTAATGGATTCATGTGAAATACAGTCCACAGCGAGCGACGCCCTGGCCAATTGCGTTTGTTACTTTGCATGATCCGTATGTGGGGGGGGGGGGAATGTCTGAATTTTGCTTGAATTTTCCTTGGAACGTTTTAACTGTAAAACCTGAAGTGCAGCAGAAGCACACTGTGTGAAATTTCATCCCGCGTTGACCAAGCCAAGAAGTCACGCCGGTTCCAAAGAGCAAACCGTCTAATGACGGCGCTCGTGATGCGTGCGTATCCCAGCATGCACTTGAGGAGCTCAGGTTCTGCTCCAGACTGAGGGGGGGGGGGGGTGGGGAGTTGGGGGGGCGAGTCCGGTCCTGCCTCCCCAAGCAGGAAGTCTCCCGCCTCAGATCTGGTGGAACCTGCAGGACGGCTGCAGGGCAGCGGTGCAAGGGGGGGGGGGGGGTAACGGGTGACAGGACGGGGGGGGGGGGGGGGTTGTGTCGGTTACTCTCCCAGCAAACAGTCTGAGGACTTTATTTGCCTTTCATGTTCAGGGTCCTCTGCAGGTACCGCAAGGCTGTTTTTGGCCGTTCGCCTTCCCTCAGCCCCCCCCCCCCCAAAACTCAGTGGTGCAGGCTTGAGGGGCCTCTCTCTCCCTTTCTTTCCCTCCCTCTCCCTCCCTCCCTCTCTCTCTCTCCCTTTCTTTCCCTCCCTCTCTCTCGCTCTCCCTCTATCTATCTCTCTCTCCCTCTTTCCCTCTCCTGTGTCAGCATGTTTCTATTGACTTTGAGCACTGTAGCAGGATGCAGGACCTGGGGGGTTTTCAGGATAGGTGGTACCATGGGGAGGCTGGGTGTAGTCTGGGTGGGGGGGGGGGGGGGGGGATGAATATGTAACACAGTAAGATGAGCGTGTGATGAATGGTTATAGGATCATTTTGCAAAGGTTTGCTTTGCTCAACTTTTTTCTGCCTTGCTTTTGCTGTAGCGGAATGGCTGTACGCATTGTACAATAAAGGTTTGTTAAAACTCAAAACTCTCTCCCTCTCTCCCATCCTGTTTTGGTGCAGCTCGGACTCCGAGGGTCACTTTGGGACCCCAGAAGTGCAGACGCCCGTTAACGTCCCGTCGAAGGAGCTGGTAGAGCTGGAGGACCCCAATGCCAACGGCACAGGTGAGACTGCAGACCGGGGTGCACCGTAGGGTAACGGATAGGGAGCTGGGCTCTTAACCTAAAGGCTGCAGGTTCGATTCACAGGTAGGGACACAGCCGTTGCACTGCTGAGCGAGGCGCTTAACCTGCATTGCTTCAGTACGCACCCAGCTGTGTAAATGACACTGTGTTAGTCGCTCTGGATAAGAGCGCGCGCTAAACGCCAGTAATGCAATGTAATGTAATCTCCATGGCGACGTGGCTGGAGGGCTAACAGAGAGGCTTGTTCAGTTCACCTGTGAGCGACTGTACTGCCTGAGGCCTTCAGATCCAGCTTCGGCGCCTGAAACCAGGTTTGCAACCCCCCACCCCCCACCCACCCTCCATTCACCCCACTCTACTGTCACGTGAAGCTGGAGCAGGTCTGCCCAAGGTTGCCATGGCAACAAAGGAGGGAGAACCTGACGGTTAACGAGGGTCTTCTCTCAGTCCCTGCGAGTGAATTTCGATCGCGTGTGCTCGCCACGTGTGCATCAGCGAGCGAACGTGCGCCCCCCCCACCCCACCCCCCGATCAACAGCGACGGCAGAATCACAAAGCTTGCACAAAGCCCCCAGTTATGAACATTTGGGAAGGTTCCCTGAGCAAATCAAAATCTTTTAGTTGGGATTTTAAAACGACCAACACTAACACCTTCCCCTGATTTGCTGCAATCAAATAACAGCTGTCAAATGCCAGGGAGTTGCTACCACGACACAACAGTCAAATGTGTCAAGCTTCATTTTTCTGAAATCGGAACATGAGTTTGAAGATAAGCAACAGGAGGGTACAACCTTCTCCAGTCCTGTTCATTGCTGTATATCCAGAATAAATCTCACACACATTTTCATTTTTATGCAGAGAATTTCCATGACAATAAACACATGCAAATTAACAACTTCACATTCATCTTCAGGTCAGGCATATGCATCTTTATTAGGAAATATTAAGTTAGTAAGAATTTTTTTTAAAACAAACTATGAAGTAATACCCTGTAAAATTTCCCCAAGTTTTTTTTGAGACATTAGAACATTTTTCATAATTTAAGTCATGACAGCAACAAATTGCAATTTTCCCCCTCAGTACAATTTGTGAAAACCTACTTAAGTAGACGTGCCGTGGCCTAGTTAGGCGACTAACATACCGCTACCGTGTGGAGCTGCTCTTGGGCTGGCGGTATTTTAAAACGGGAAATATAGCTAGAACGGGTGTATACGTACAGATGATGCCTTATTTAGCCAAAAGACATCGTTCCTAACGAAGCTGACCAATGACATTCTGAAGATGAGATTGTCGAAGTAGGTAAATATTAAGCATAAATGAACAACTAATTAGCAGCACACACCAAAAAAAAAAAACGCGTTTGATAGCGCGCAGAGAAAGCGGTTTACGTTCCTCGCATTTTCGCTGGACGCAGGAGCCCTGTGGAAACCAAGTGGGCTATTGAATAATCTGGCTGGGGGTTTGCCAACATCTCAAATTCAGCAGAATCAGGAAAACAGTACAGGCAGGTAGCCAGCCAGATTTTCGGCCCAAAATAGCTAAGAGTGCAGAAATAACCGATGTCACAAAACTGCAGTGCGGCGACCTGCTTTCAACATCATTTAAAGGGAACGATTAGAACCCACTTCGTACTCGCGTGACCACGTTTCTAGGGTGTTACTTTTCGCTGAAATTTACGGGGTGGGCGCGTTACGAAAGCAGACCTTTATCTTGTTTTTGGTTGTGAACGGGTGGAAATGTCACCGACTTTTTAATCGGAAGACCATGCTAAAGCTTTTTTGAATCCTCTTTCAGTTGCAATATCCATCTATCAGTTCAGTTAAGTTGCGTTTTACTGACTAAATCAAATCCGCAATCACATGCCGTACAGTGTTTACAGAACAGTAAGCTATATAGCCCATAATACATTTTAATACAAGGCAATATGTCAAAACTTTTGGTAAGCATCATGTTAACTAAAAAAGACCACTGGATTTTCTTTCTGGGTGTGGGCTAATAGCCACTGAATACCTTAGATATACGCGGCTCGTTTTTAACCCAAAGGGATGAAATAGGAGTCATTTACATCGAAATGTGTATTTGTTACGACCTTCCCCTGAGATGGAACGGTCTGGTTTAACAAAACAACAAAAAGTAGTGTGAGTGTGCGTGCGTGTGTGTGTGTATATCTATAGACCGTAGACGGAGAAAAACTAAACCAAAAATAAGGACACGGCAGTGGCAAATTCCACTACAAGTTAACGGGGAACAAGGTGGACTCACCCAAGCCGCGAGAAGCTGCCCTCTAAACCCATCTCAGCCCAGTAACCGGGGTTTTTCCTCTCCGTTTTAGTTTGGGTTCGGAACAGTGCTTGATGGTTCTGAGGCAAGGAGGGTGCTTTTCTTCTTCGCCTCCCGCTCTCCCCGACTCGGTTACTCCTTCCATTAACACCTCACGCCACCGCCGGGGAGAGCACCGCTAATCTCGCCCATTATTGAACGGGAAGCGTCATAGTTTGCAACACAAGTCCAAAGAGATCAAAACATTCGTGCGAGAGGAACGAGATAGTTCTATCTAACCATCACAATATTACTTTTCGGATGTGCTGCAAATAGTCTTTCACAGCCTTTCTGAAAATAGAGCCTCTGATTGGTAGTTCCTTCTTAATTAGTTTGCACACCTGCAGTGATCCTATAGTTGATTAGACCATTTCAAATTTCAAACATGAATATCGGAAATAACACTCTTTTTAAGATAAATAATGTTTGCAAGAGTAATTCTAACGTTTTAATGGGAAAATGAGAGGATACGTGGCATCACTTTTGACCTCAGCGTTCATCTGCCAGCTGACGGGGCGTAGGAATGTTTGCATTTTTAATTCACTTGATTTAATATAAAATGTAAATCTAATGGCGTACTGAAACTTTTGAGGTCATTTCTGCATTCGTTGACACCGAAGTTCAGCATTTATGCCACACTTTATTTGCTGACTAGACACCCTTATTCACGGGTGGCCACTTTCCAGAAAAGGAGGACACCGCACTCTCTGAGGCATTGATTGTGGAGGAGGCGGGGGCGAGGGCGATGTCGTGGGAGACTAGCAACATAGCCAATAGGTTGGCTACCAGCTGAGATAAGATTTATTTTTGTACCAATCAAGCGCACAAATTTATTTGATGCAAATCTGAGTCAATAAGATTTAGGAAAATAACATGTTGCTGCTGAATTTACATTAGTGTACAGTACATCAGTTGCACTAATGCCACACCAACATGCATCCAGCAAGCGGCTGCACCGGACGGAGGAAAGCTGGATAAAAAATCAGACTGTCTGATCACCCTAACTTTTACACAACAGGTTGCCACGGTTACATTTTTTAGTGTTATCCATTTATGCAGCTCGGTATTTACAGAGACACTTAAGCAACCAGAAGCTCTGGGGTACAATGCTAGTGTGCACCCGGGATTTGAACCCGCAACCTCTGAGTTAAAAGTCCATTTCCTTAACCATTATCTTTCAGTAGCGTGTGCCTGACATCTCAGAAGATGATCTACCACTTTACACTGTAAACTGCTGCGCAGATTGCCGTAATGATAGCTGTAGCACTAAGTGCTTGTGTAAATAGAGCCGGTAAGTGCCTACGTGTTCAGGGGGGGAGTTGTTTTGCACAGTTTTTTGTGGAGTGACTTTCCCTCGTACCGCTGTGCTGGAGCAGAGAATTGTGGGAGCTATTTCCTGTTTGTAACCACAAACACCATTTTTTAATTTAAACTTCAGGGACTGAACACTGGCCTAATGTTGGCCTATGACTAGATGCTTATTTTATTTGTCTCCGTTGTGGAAGTACCGCACAGTTTTCCAAAGCAACAAAAACAAATGAACAGGTCTCTTTTTACATTTTCTCTTTTTCCTTGTTGGTGCTTGGTACTGAACCTTAAAGCTAGCTAACTCAGAATTATTTTTTTTTTTGGGGGGGGGGGGGTCGCAGCTGTAGGGGTCATCATGAGATGTTAGAAAGGAAGGAGAGGAGAGAAGATTCTCATTATAAGCCCTCGACTACAACTCCCCCACCCCCTCATGCTGAACTCCAACAGCAGGTTCACCTCTTCTCCTCTACCTCCTCATGCTAAACTCCGAACAGCAGATTCACCTCCTCTCTCCCCCACCTCCTCATGCTTAACTCCAAACAGCAGGTTCACCTCCTCTCTCCTCTACCTCCTCATGCCAAACTCCAAACAGCAGTGTCTCCACTTCCTCTAAGGAGCAGTTACACCCATCTCACTGACTCATCAGAAAGTAAATGCTGGGACAGTGGGGCCACCATGCATAATGCAGCATCACTTTCACTAATGTAATATTTACAATGTCAATAACAGCCAATGATAATGCAGTTTGGTAACTGGAGCAGATGCTGAAACTCCAGTGATTACGTAACCAGGGTCGTGCTCTCAGGCGACTGGTTGAGGGGCATGTGGTTAAACAGCCAGCAGTGCGGCCAACCCAGCGGTGTTGAATCAGCGAGCGTGACCGCACACATATTTAGCTGCAGGGGCTTTTTTACATTGGCCCTGTGCGGTCTGTGAAGCCTGTGGCTTAACCTTCTGCCTCGGCTGAGAACGTTAACATGCACACGCTGTCAGAACTGAAAGGTAACATCAGTTACAATATAGTCTGCCACGTACTAGATGATGAGGTACTGTGATAACCTAAGAAAGGAGAAGACTTGCATGGATTTACCCTGGTTAGATGAGCTTAGCAAAATGCCAGTCCATAAATGCACAAAAGTTAAGGTTTTAAAGTAAAGGTTTAATATGAACTTAACGGTCCACCCAGTGATTCCAGTTAGCTTTATCCGTTATGGTTTTCTGTGGGCTAGCAAACTGTTGATCAATAAGTTACTGTTCAGAAACATACAGAAGCACTAGGGTTTGGAGTGAAAGGTGCCTGAATCCATTGGCTTGCTCTGAATCCTGTCACATGCTAACGTGTAGCATGTCTATTGAGGAAGGACTGGCTTTCTGTTTATAGCTGTGTGTTTGTGTCCGTTGCTATAGCAAAGGAGGACAGGTGTTTTGGGTCATGTGACATGTGTACCATGTGACCTGTCAGTAAATGCCCCCCATACAGGGATGAACGTGCCCCCTCATCCCATCCCCCACCCACGTCACTGTCACCCTTGCCTTTGAGCAGTCAGTGATGTGCAGCAGCAAAGCTATGGTCGGAATGCTTTTCTGTGCCTGTCAACAAACGGTTGCCTTGGTGACAGAGTGCCGTCATTATGTGAGAGCTGTGGACCAGGTTCTAGAACACAACCCAGAAACAATGCATGCCCGAGTCCTTTTCAAGAAGACTACAGTTAAAATACAGGATCAGTCAGATTTAAAAAAAAATCCAGTCTAAGAGTAGCAGGAACACGAGGGCACATTGAATCTTAAAGTGTGATTTAAAAGATTAATGACATGGCATGGTCTAGAATTCTTAGGATGAACAGCTACAAACTCTTACCCTTCCTAGTTTAAAAACACTGGAGATCGCATGATCATAATAATCAGCATTGGCTGATTAGGGGAACCAAAGGCTCAATCAAATCAATCTGTGCAAGCAGGAAAGTCCGGAGCCACAAAGTGTTTATAGGTAGTTTCATTTAGAGCAGGAAGCCTGGCACAGTGTTCATGCTTCTGAAATAAAGAAGCTTCTGAAATGTGCACCCTCGGACGTGAGGCATAATTTGAGCTGTTCTGATATTATTTTTTGCTAAAGAGGAAGGAAAAGTGAGTGAATCGCCCCGTTGCAGGGCCTGCATCATGAATGGACAGTGGAGCCGCTGGTGTGTACAGACCAGAGAGCGGGGGGGGGGGGGGGGGGGGGGCTCCATACAGATCCTGGTGTGTACAGACCAGACAGCAGGGGAGGGGGGGGGGGGTCCATACAGACGCTGGTGTGTACAGAGCAGACAGCGGGGGGGAGGCCATAAAGACACTGGTGTGTACAGACCAGATAGCGGGGTGGGGGGGGGGGGGGCTCCATACGGATGCTGGTGTGTACAGACCAGACAGTGGGGGGGGGGGGGGCTCCATACAGACGCTAGTGTGGGGGGTGAACCCTGACGGGATCTCTCCCACCGGTCTCTGCGGTGGGAAGGCGGTGGGGGGGGGGCGGCAACATGATGGCAGGGCGGAGCGGTTTGTGGGCCGGGGCAGGGGTGAGGGGAGGGTTTCTCCTATCTCATAGGGCTCCTGTGTGAATGTATTGGTGTCCTTGCCTTGGCTCCCCAAGGACCCCCAATGGCCCTACGCACTGGGACTGTGCAGATGGAGTTGGCGGGTGGAGTTAGCGGTTTGGGTTTTAAGAGTTGTGCCTGTGATGCGCTGTAGCAGGTGAAGTCAGGGGTGGGAAATCTGAGCAGGGCATTGAGAGATCATGGCCTTTGTTTGCTCAGCCGCCTGTCAGTCTGGACTCAAACTAATACAGAGCCGCCTCTGACTTTCACTGCCAATGGAGTGTGTCTGGTCTGTCTGTCTGCCTGCCTGCCTGCCTGTCTGTCTGTCTGTCCATCCGTCTGTCTGCCTGCCTGCGTGCGTGTCTGTCTGTCTGCCTTCCTGTCTATCCGTTGGTATGCCTGTCCGCATGCCTGCCTGTCTGTCTATCTGTTGGTCTGCCTGTCTGTCTGTCTGCCTGCGTGTCTGCCTGCCTGCCTGTCTGTCTGTCTGTCCATCTGTCTGCCTGCCTGTCTGTCTGGCTGCCTGTCTGCCTCCCTGTCTCTGTCTCTACGCTGTAAGAAAATGTAAGGCTTCACCAACTACAAAATTGTAAGTCGTAAATTACAATTGCACTTTTAAGTTGGGACAGAAACCACAAAGTTGTGTTAACTCCTATTGTGCTGTTCAGGTAACAAGACCAGTAAAATATTTGTAGCTTTGTGATATTTTTATAGTTTTGTTATATATTTTATTACTCCATTTAAATACAAAATCAAAATGACCAAGTTCACCTATGAATTTGACACATCTTAAAAAATATTGTTGTTTGCGGGGTAAAAAAAAAAAAAAGGGCATGGCAAAATTCCATCCATCCATTCTGGAATGCCGTTTCATTTAGTTCACTATGTGGTTAGGCAGCTTAACATAAACAGTCTCTCAATGTTCACTCTTTCTCTCTCACTCACATACTGTACACACTCTATTAACCAAAGCTTCATCCAAGGGGGGTTACTAAGCATCACTTGCCTCATCACACAGGGGCAATATGAGCATTCCACATTTGGGGATACTGAAAAAGACATAGAGGGCTAAAACGATAGAAAGATCAGGCAAAGAGATTAAAGATTCAAGTGTCCAGGCCTGGATCCTGGCACACTGCTGTCCTGCGGTTACTCTTGTTCATCTCCGACCCTTATGGGGAAAGTTCTCATTAATAATTCATATTGTTTGAGTGCAAGATCAGCTCGTCTTGTCATTTTGGCAGTTGAGTTTCCTAACGGGGCATTCATCCTCTCTGTCAGCAGGTCTGCCGGAAAGTGTCGGTCAGCTAATCTCTGCCGCCGGAGGGCTGCACGACTTCCTGGACCAGAACTCCAATCGGAATGAGGCCCACCCCCCGGCCCCCCCGGCCGACGCCTCGGGTGAAGACGTGGACGAACGGGAGTGGAGCGTCGACGTGCTCAACAACCTGACGGCCGCGCGTCAGCTCCAGGCGGTCCCGCCGATTGTCCGCAGGCCGAGCGGAGACGCCTCGGTCATGGCTGAAGGAGTCGCGGCGGCTCTCCAAGGGCAACCATGCAACGGCCATACCGAAGAGGCGGAGCCGATGCCGATACCCGAAAAGATCAGGCCCTCGCCCCTGAGCCTGAGGGGAAGCCTGAACAGGGCCAACCTGAACAAGGCGGAACCCCCCAGTGATGATGACATTGAGATGCCGGTGCCCAAGGCCTGCTATGGCTTCGACCCAGACCAGTACGATGACAACTTCAACCCCTTCTCCAGCGGAGGTTCCAAGCTGCAGAACTCGCCGCCCCCGTGCCTACGTCCAACTGCTACCAAGGAGGACCCAACCGCCACCTGGGAGGACCCAGCCTCCACCTGGGAGGACCCAGCCACCGTGCAAGACGACCCAGTCGCCACGCAGGAATATTCCACCACCGCCTGGGAATGCTCTACTGCCACTCGGGAAATCCGAACTGCCACCCAGAAGGTCCCAAGCACCACCCTAGAGGACCCAGTCGCAAGCTGGGAGGATCCAACCACCACCCAGGAATACCCAACTTCTGCCCAGGGAGATCCAACTGCTAACCAGAAGGACCCAGATACCGACACAGAGTGCCCGACCACCACCCTGGAAGATCCACCCGCCATCCGGGAAGACCCACCCGCCATTCGGGAAGATCCACCCACCATCCGGGAAGACCCACCCACCATCCGAGAAGACACAGCCGCCATTCGGGAAGACCCACCCGCCATTCAGGAAGATCCACCCGCCATTCGGGCAGATCCACCTGCCATTCGGGAAGATCCACCCGCCATTCGGGAAGACCCACCCGCCGTTCGGGAAGATCCAATTGGCGCCCGGGAAGACCCGGCCGCCACCCAGGAGGACGCAGCCTCGCAGGAAGCCAAGCCTGTCAAGATGGAGTTTGGACTGACGAACGAGGGCTCGGGTGGGGAGACCAAGCGGCCACCGCCGAGGAAGCTGGGAAAGAAGCCTGGCAGCAAACTGCTGGCGCCCAGGACGCAGAGGCCAAAACCGGCCCAGCCAGCCTCAGCACCAGCTGCCACTCACAGCTCGGACGACGCCCCCGCGCCCAAGTCCTCTTACGGCTGCGACCCCAGCGAGTGGGACGACCCCAACTTCAACCCGTTTGGGACCAAAGGCAAAATGTCCAACTCCCCAACACTCCCAAAGGGGTCCTACAGTTTCAACCCCGACAGACTGGATGACTCTGTGGACCCCTTCAAGCCCTCCAAAAGCCTGGCTGAGGACAACACTGCAAAGGTGGCCCCTCCAGCCCAAAAGCTGGCAGATGAACCTGCCAAGCACAAGCTGGATCTCCCCCTGGAGGATGAGGAGAGGAAGTGCAGGCAGTCACCAAAGAAGACCAAGTCCAGGATGATCACGTGAGTTACAGCTGTTTGAGATGCAAACTTCACACCAGTCAACAGGAACTGATTTTTAGCATCTTGTTTTTAAAAACCGTTATCAAACATTTGTTTAATCCTCAGTTAAAAAAATTAATTTAATATTAGTAAAGGCTTGTTTCATGTCTGAATCCTTTGAGAAGCTTTCAGCTTTCAACCTTTTGCTTTACTTTTTTCAACAAATCAGTCTCAATATCAGTTGAAAAAAATTATTTTATCACCACATATATTCAGAAATAAACATCAAAAAAGAGAAGGAGAGATGAATTCGTGTCTTTGTTTTCTTAAATGAGAGAATAATAGAAGGTCTTGACAGTGCAGTGCTCTCTGAGCTATAAGACTGCGCCCTCTCTCTGATAGAACAGATACTCCATTGTTCACCAGCACTGTCAGAATTGCATTCCATATCAGAGGAGCTGTCTAATGTGAAGTGGTTGTGTAATTGTGTAGACTGCCAATCACGGACATGAAAAAGTTTTGTTTGGCAAGAAGCAAAGGCATAAACTTGATCTGTGAGCAGAGCTCTCTTATTCCAGCTTGAATGCTTCTGAGAAGGTTTTAAGAAGCATGCAAGACTACAGCACCAACTACTGAGTCAGGACTGGTCTATATGCAAAATGGGGTCCTATGACAGGGTGACGTCTGTGGCTTTTGAGAAAAAAAAAACACCTTATTATTATACATTGCAATATTTTAGCATTATTCTGTAAATATATTCTCAAGAACTCCAAATGAGCAAAACCAAATTTAGATTTAGAACCTGTTCTGAGCAGCAAGGGATTAATGCTGAACTTTGGTTTTAAAAGTGCTGCTTCACTTCTGGTTCCTGTTTATTTTCCCTGGGGAAGAGCCGCTAGTCCAGGGTTACTCAGCTCTGCAGGACCTGCAGTTGAGCAGCGCTGTGCTAAACCAACCCCCCCCCCCCCCCTTCTGATGAACTAACTGCTCTTCCTTCTGCTGATGCTTTTTGTCTTTTTCCAAGCGGTAACCTGCCACTTACCTGTTCTTCTTCACTCTCTTTCCACTCTCTAACCGCCTGTCTGCCCTGCCCCACCCCACCCTGCCCCGCCCACACACCTTCCTTCTCTCTTTCCCTTCTGCTTGCCTCAGGACAAGTGAACAAGTGAAGTTTCTCTGTTTTCTGTTGTAAGTACTCTGTATCCCTCTTTCCCTTCGTAATTTCACTTGCCTGTGCTTTGCCCTCACTAATGTTAAAGGTTACATAGGTCAAGGGTCGCAGGTCACAGATAATGGTGTCAAAGGGCATTCAGAGACATTCTCTGAATGCCTATTGGTAGTTTAAATATT
This sequence comes from Anguilla pacifica, assembly GCA_039654925.1. NCBI lineage: Eukaryota > Metazoa > Chordata > Actinopteri > Anguilliformes > Anguillidae > Anguilla > Anguilla pacifica. The sequence continues at coordinate 37,037,725 of CM077297.1, forward strand.
CAAAATTTGGAGAACCTATCAAGCAAGTGGCCTGTAAGTTAAGTTGTAGTTTGAAATATATATATTTTTTTTAAGTATGCCTTGTAAAGCTCAACATGCCAAATGACCCACACAAGAAGTAACTGCTTGTTTTGTCCAATGAAACACTTTCTCTGGCATTAAGGTTGCTTCTTAATGGCTAAGGGCCCATTCCAATCGCTTATTTTCTCCGTCCTTATTTCCTTTCCTTGCGTCCTTTCCTAATATGGAAGGCCCAAACAGGTCAAAAATACATGAAATTGAAGTGTGGAATCGCATGTTGTCAATATGTGTCTTGCGCCTTCTCAATGCGTTGACAATGCGTGATTCATGAATTTCACGTATTTTTGACCTGTTTGGCCTTCCATACTACGACAGGATGCAAGGAAATTAACCAAGGAAGGATAAAATAGCCAACTGGAATGAGCCCTTACCCTCTTTCCTCTCCACAGAGTTAGTGCCCTTGTAGGATGGGTCACTTGGCGACCTTACTCTCTAATTGTGAATGCTGGCCTAATTTTAATAAAGGCTGCAGTCCTTATTGTGTGTGTGTTACACCCCGGAGCAGACAGGCTGCGGAAGTTTAACGAGCGTTCTGAGCACGCTTCCGTTAAACCGCAGATTACTGTGTTTCTGAGCCATTGAGGTCCCCACAAAGGCATCTGAGCCCGGCCCCTGCAAAATGGGGTGTAATGAATCAGGCTCTCTCCAGCCTCAGTAATGACCATCGCGTGACGGTCGCTGATGGAGGCGAGGCGTTCCCATGGGTCAGGTGGGATGGGGGATACTTCAGATGAGGTAGCCATGGCAACCAAATTTGAATACAGTAATGGCTCATTACCCTCAACTGGGGGGAAAAAAACAGCATACACAAACACAAAACCCCCCCATCAATGAGCATCATCATAATCATAGTTGGACGTGACTTGCTGCTGTTTTGTGTCTTTGACCCAGAGTTAACCCTTCTGTTCGATTTGGTTTTTAAACTTTTTCTGGGTTTTAAACATTTCAAACTTTTACTAAAAAAGGAATGACACTTTCGAGAAATGCGTTTCATAACCAGTGACTAAGCCAGTGTAAATTTGGTTTCTTATTTCAATTTGTTGTTTCTCATCTGTGTTATTTTTTGTCAGTTCAAAATGGTAAATATCAACAAGGTACTGCATGAAAACATGCATAATTGATTTTAGTTTTTCACAGATAAACATGATTTTTGCCCGCTTTGCCTTCATTATAGTGGATTCTTCAAATAAGTCACATCTTCATCACAAATTAACAACACTTATATTGTTAAATGTGATCTAGCAGAGAAAATGGCAACTTTTAACCACATATATTGTTTATATTGGAATGGAGATAAAGATAATTCAGTATGTTTGCATAAATTTTATTTCTGTATTGTTTTAATATCCCAATAATATCCTGGGTATATTTGACACAGACTAACAGTTTCACAGATGCTAATACCCAGGCTAATAGTTTCACAGGTGCTAATACCCAGGCTAACAGTTTCACAGGTGCTAATACCCAGGCTAATAGTTTCACAGATGCTAATAAGTAAATGGAACACAAGAGCTGATATCTGTGCTTTGAGCTGCACTGGCTCTGTATCTAACTGCTGCTGCTGTTGTTGTTGTTGTTGTTGTTGTTGTTGCCATAGGAACGCCTGCAAAGTAGAGAAGTATGAAAATCAGTCTCTGGTTCTGGACGTGTGCGATCAGGTAAGTGATCCGGTAAGAGGCGAGGCAAGACGAAGGACTTGGCAGGGGTGGCCAAGCAGGTTATTCAAACGTATTATTATTTCTCTAAGTCCCATAATTACATTAAAAATTGTCTGTATGGAAGTGTTATGGAATTATTTGTCTTATTTTGAATAGAATTTGAAATAACTGTAATAACGGTCGTACGGCAGAATGCTTTAGTTCGTTTAGTTTGTGTGGAAAATGTGCCCTGGGAAATGTCACAGACCTCAACCCTATTCACACTGCGAGAAACAGGCCTCCCCATCCATATGTAGCATTAAAAATTTAGCGGACCTCAAAAAGCTTACAATACTATCTGTTTCCATGGAGGACCACCTTGTTATACCACTACATATTATCCATTCACAATGATGCATGCTGTATATTTACTGAAACAATAGAGGTACATTAATACGTCACTAGATCCTCAGACATTATTTCATATATTCACTCAGACAAACTCTGTTCTCTAGTCCGATTTACGCAGTTCACACTGTAAATATAGTATTATCCTTTAATTATTAATTTTAAATATAGTATTACCCATACACAAAGCACCATGCATGTATGGATATGTATTTACTGAAACAAAAAATTATGCTTTGTTCACTAGATCCTCAAAGAATATTTTAATTGTTTCAGCCAGCTACTTTTATCTCAGTGAATTACACAACTTTTATTTTACTGTGCAGTAATGCACATTGTCAAAATATGATGTATTTACTGAAACAAAAAGATGCACATTCAGCCCTGTGTTATGTTCACGGGATCCTCAGACATCACTTTATGCATTTTCTAAGCCAAACCCCATCTCCTCGGTGAATTAAATGGCTTACATTTAACAGTAAATACCGTACTGTATTCACAAAGCCAGGTGAATTCACTGAAATAAGTCCCTTACTTAGAACCGCAGTGGCTCGTCCGGGATTGGACCCCGCAGCCCTCTGGCGGCAGATGTAGCGCCGTAAGGGCAGGTCCACGCTGGCGCTGCATCCAGTGGGCACGGTGCCAGCCTTGCAGCGTCCTCATCGCTGCCCGTGCCCTTCCTGCTGCCGCTGCCAACCTAGCGGGCAGCGCCAGCTCCCGACGGATCGGTTTACCGCTAGGATGCGTCTTCTGCTGACTCTGGCACGCTGACAGAAAGAGTGACTCATCCCCTCCGCCCGTCCCGCTCAGTAGAGCACATGCTGCTGTCACTAGGGGGGTTCTGAAGGGTTTTGGGTGGGTTCTGGGTGGTTAAACACTGTTATTTTCCCCCCTACTTTCATCTAGACTATCTGTGTTCAAGCTCAGATGTTTTGGGTTTTTTTGGTTTTCAGTTTTTGTTTGAAAGGTTTGTTACAGGAGACAGTTCATTTCATTTATACTCTAGCAAAGGGAGCAAATCCACCAAAATTTGTTTCCAAAATTGTCTGTCAACTGCGTCCAATTACTTTTGAGCTCTGCTTACATATGGAAGGCAATTGTGACCAAAATATTTTTTCTTTCTTTCCATTAATGGTAAATTACTGACAATGTAGACACTCTTTCATGGACACTGATTGAAGTCTGTATTCAGAATAACCCAAAATAAAACAATATTGATCTTCAGAAAGATAGAAACATTAGAAAGTGCCAATGATTCTGTACTAAATTACGATTGTACTGTACTAATAACCTGCAGTTACCCAAGCAAAATGAATGGTATAATTTCCCAGTGAGATCTTTGACCTTGATCCGAGATTCAGACTAAAGTCATGCATTAGCGCACAACAAATCTGATTAATTGCACGTAGACTGCCCAAAATAGCTTTATAACTACATTCAATTAGTTGCATATTGAGTCCTCAAAACTAGATATTCTTGGCTCCATGCTTTCCATGTTCATAAAGACATCTCCCCTGGCTTCAGTTTCCCCCCCGAGGGGATATTAGGGGAGGGGCGTAGCCCGGCCGCTCTGAGTGACAGCTGCCCTCTCTGTCGGCAGGAGGAGGACCCCGTAGTGACCCAGGCCCCCAGTGTGTCCCACCGCGTGTCCCGGGCCACTGACGAGGAGAAGCTGGCCTCCACGGCCAAGGGAGAGACCGAGAGTGAGCCCCCGGAGAGGCCGGCCCCGCCCGCCAGCCCAGCCGCCAAAACCAAGACGCCGCACGGCGACGGTGAGCCCACGCCGAGTGACCGCACGCGGCCCGCTAACCCAAACGCACCTGTGCTTATCGCCATGGAGGCGGACACCAGACACACCTGTGCTTATCGCCATGGAGACGAACATCAGACACACCTGTGCTTATCGCCATGGAGGCGGACACCAGACACACCTATGCTTATCGCCATGGAGGCGGACACCAGACACAACTGTGCTTATCGCCATAGAGACGAACATCAGACACACTTGTGCTTATCGCCATAGAGATGAACACCAGACACACCTGCACTTACCGCCATAAAGACGGACACCAGACACACCTGTGCTTATCGCCATAGAGACGAACATCAGACACACCTGTGCTTATCGCCATAGAGACGACCTCCAGACACACCTGTGCTTACTGCCATAGAGACTGACACCAGACTCACCTGTGCTTATTGCCATAGAGACTGACACCAGACTCACCTGTGCTTATTGCCATAGAGACTGACACCAGATACACCTGTGCTTACCGCCATAAAGACTGACACCAGATACACCTGCGCTTATTGCCATAAAGACTGACACCAGACACACCTGTGCTTATCGCCATAGAGACGAACTCCAGACACACCTGTGCTTATCGCCATAGAGACGAACTCCAGACACACCTGTGCTTATCGCCATAGAAACTGACACCAGACACGGCTGTGCTTATCGCCATAGAGACGGACACCAGACACCCCTGTGCTTATCACCATAGAGAGGGACACCAGGCACACCTGTGCTTATTGCCATAGAGACGAATACCAGGCACACCTGCGCTTAGACTGACATCTTTTTTGGGAGCGAAAGAAAGCAATGTTCATGAACATTAAAATTTACACACATAAAAATTTATTTTAAAACAATATTAGGACTGTAAAACAAAAGTGACATAAAAAGAAATGCTGTAAATGGCGGGCTGTCATGCACGACCTCTCTTTAGTTTCACAAATCCACTCTGTGCATTTTAATTGGTGAGCTTTGGGGCCTTCAATAGTTCAGGAAGTAGATGGGGGCTCAGGGAGTGGGGTGTACCCAACAGGAAGTGATGACACCATCTAGAGCCAGAAAAAGATTGGCTTTCATTTCCAGGGGTGTGGTTCTTTCATCAGGATAACAGCCATGGCACAGATGTCACCCAGAACACTCTGGCATCCCCGAATTCCTGTAAAACGTGTCTCTCTCTCTTGCACTTCTATGACTCTTCTTATTTTCTCCACAAAACTTTCGGAATAATTATATGACTGTCACTCTGGTTGATGTGTAGTTACGCCCCTCCCTGATTGGTTAAGCACCCACCTGTGCCTCTTTGCCCCCTACTATGCACAGGTCAGTTCAGACAGACCAGTCTCCAGGGCCTCACCTGTGGACAGGTGTAGTGTTCAAGAACAGCCAGAATATCATTCCTGCGTAATTATCTCTTAGATGCAACATAAACAACATCACAACATTTATGTGGCGAGACCAGTTTATCTAATAGAATAAGGACACAGAAACTAATAGCCAATAAAACCAGAGCAAACTCTTCCTGCAGTTGGTCTTGGAATTCTGTTATATTCAAATTTGGTTCCCATGGTAACCTCAACCCCAGTTTGTCTTCTAGCTCAAAGCCAGGGCACAAGAAGCTAACCTCTGCTAACCTCCGGAGATCTTAGAGTAGACAAAGAATGGGCGATTTAAACTGTTCAGGGAACTCCTCACAGTTGAGGCTGAAGCTGGGGGGGGGGGGGGGGGGGTGGAGTGGAGGTGGGGGTTAACAAGAGTTCTGTTGATGTCAGACCAAAGAACCAGGTCGGTTGTCACTTCAATGAAGACATGCTGCCCCATGTGTCGTCTGCAGTGTACTTCACCCCCCCCCCCCCCCCCCCGGGGACCTGCTCTGGTCACAGTGAAACCCCCCCACCGGGAGGAGTCTTTGTGAGCTCTCACGGAAAAGGCCAATGCTCTTACCTCCCCTGTGCATGCTGGGAAATACCCAGCATCTGCCATTCTTAGGTGAACAATGCAATGCCGGACCATTACAGTATCAGTCTGCTGCTAGGTGCATTGTGAGAATGAGCTTGTTCTGTATTCTGCACCTGCTTTTCTCCCTCTAAATCTTTTATTCTAATTCTAAAATTCTCTAACTCTCTAATGCTAATTCTCTAATTCTAATTCTAATTCTAATTCTCTCTCTCTCTCTCTCTCTCTCTCTCTCTCTCTCTATGAGGCAGAGCATGTTTGCATGCGGTGGATCTATAGGAACCTCCAGGCCAGGACTGGCACAGTTTCTAGGGGAAGGCCAATAAGAGTTAATTTGGGTCAGAGACACTGCATTACCATGCAGTCTGATAAATAAATAAATAAATAAATAAATAAATAAATAAATAAAAGTGAGCCAGCAATAATTAGCTACAAATCATTGAATGATGCCTGATGGTGGGCAATCTAACCCTAGCAAAGCACACCTCATTCAACAGCTGGAGAGCTCATTGTGCTGCTAATTAGTATAATCAGCCGTGCCAAATTAGGTCTGGAGTGAAAACCAGTGGGATGGTAGATCTCCAGCAATGGGACTGGCATTAGCAGAGTTGTCCTCAATTGTTGCAAGGCCTCAATAATATAGAGATAGACTGACATCTACAGGTCATTTTAAAGCACTGCATGTTGTTTCTTGACCGATGGTTGTAACATGCTTGAGTATATTTATGTAGTGAACCAAATTTAATTCAAAACTGAATCATATTTGATCACTGTATTTGGTTCCATACGATCCACAACTCCACAAAGTTTAAAATATGCCTAATTCAGAGAAGCAATACTATTTAATTAGGGAAGGAATTTGTTTCTGTTTTTGTAATCAAGATGCAAGAATAAATGTATAGCCTTCCACTGCATTGTGGCTCTGGATACCTGTGTGTGAGCTATGCACTGATGCCCTTTTCCCTCCATTATGGCTCTGGATACCTGTGTGTGATCTGTGCACTGGTGCCCTTCTCCCTCCATTATGGCTCTGGATACCTGTGTGTGATATGTGCACTGCTGCCCTTCTCCCTCCATTATGGCTCTGGATACCTGTGTGTGATCTGTGCACTGGTGCCCTTTTCCCTCCATTATGGCTCTGGATACCTGTGTGTGATATGTGCACTAGTGCCTTTCTCCCTCCATTATGGCTCCTCATGTCAGCCATTGTGTGCAAGGCGTGATTCTCTCTCTCTCTCTCTCTCTCAGAATCTCAGATGAAGATGGCAGACAGTCTTGAGGAGAAGGACTCCTGCTGCTTGGTGAGTATCTGTCCCCCCGTGGCACTGAGGAAGGAGAAAACGTGAGCATGTGTGTGAAACAGAAACCCAGCAAAGAGCCAAGCTGTACTCAGCCTCCCACAGAGATGGCTGCCCATGAAAACAATAATAACAATAAGAAGAAGAAGAATAACAACCCTAACCCTAACAAGAAGAATTATAATAATAATAATAATAACCCTAACAACAACAACAACAATAATAATAATAATAATAATAATAATAGCAACAACAACTTGGCATTTTAGCAGATGGTCTTTTCCATAGCACCTTACACAGAAAATATGAAATCACAGATTTTATTTAATAATTATGATTTATTGATTGACAGATGTCTTTGTAGGACTGATGTTTGCGTTCTGTAAATTTGAATGGACTCAGGTGGGTCTGTCTATTCTGGTCCATGTGAATGGAGATCAAGCATTTCTCAGTGGTCCAAGAGCGTGAACATTACAGTACTGCCGGTTAACCAGAGACACATGCAGTGCACTAATCCATAACAATATAAACATACTGTTGGCATGCATCAAATGAATATAACACAAGGACCAGTTCTGTACAGATCAACTCTGTGAACTGTGAGCTGGTGAGCACAGTCTGGATTATATATTTACAAAAATAAACCTCTCAACTAGATGAGCTGTGTGGCATTACTAAGGGTCTCCAGCAGAGGGAGACATTTCTCCTGATATTTCTACCTCCCTCACACACACACACACACACAGAGCAAGAAAATCATAAACACGTACACACGCATACACACACACACGCACACACACGTACGAAGCGAGACCATCACAAACAAGTACGCATACCCACATGCACACTCACACACACTACTACTATGGCCTTGGTCATGTGACTCAGAGAGTTTGCATCACATCAGATGTGTACTGGCTCCATTCTTGCTCTTATTCTTGCTCCATTTCATTTTCGCTTCATGACTGAAATTTTTGCGCTGTAATTATTGAGTGTTCATGTTCCCACCAGCAGCTTCAGGGCTGGTGACATAGAAATAAAGCTCTTCTGATAAAGGAGATTATATTTAGACAGGTGTCATAATCCAATACAAGGCAATAATCCATAAGGACACCTTTATAGCAAACACTCTCAGTGCACTGGATCTGAAACACACTGACTGAGTGCTGGGGTGGAGAGCTCTTCTGTGATTCGCTAGACCCTCATGTCCCTTAGCCAGTAGCAGGCTTCTTTGTTTTAATTATAGGCATAACTTATGACCTCACTTAATCTTTCCCTTGTGCAATGTTTTGAGCAAATATGACCCAGTCAATCAGAGTGGTTTGTGATGGATGAAAGTTCTAGTTTGGTATGAGTGCATTTCTAGGTGTTTTTCTAAGAAGTCTGGTTGGTGGTCATTGCTCCTGAGGTGAAAAAAAAGACACCTGTTGCAAAGATAAACGGTTCCCAAACTGTGGGCTGGGAGTCACTGGTGAGTCATGAGGTGCATGTGAGTCACAGGCGGATTTTACCCATCATGCACACCATGCAATTTGCTTGGGGCCCCGAAGATTTGGGGGCCCCCGGCTGCCTAAAAGAGGTAGCTTGTATATTAACCTTGAATGTTGGTTAATATATAATAAATTGCATGTGGGCAATGTGGCAGAATTTCAGTTTATGTTCTGTAGCTTTTGAATCGAACGGCTTTGTCAACACACTGTCAGGAGAAGTTTCGGGGGTCTCAAAATGTACAAATCCACCACTGAAAACAGGCTTGTGAAAGTAAACACTGCACAACTCAGTCTACGTTCAAGTAACATCTAACGTCATTCAATTTCCCATGTAATCAGTGGTGGCCGAAAAACTGTAGTCGCTCATTAAGCTGGGCCTGGACTAAGAAAGGTCTGAATCCGCTCAGCTAGAGGAGTGAGGGACGTACTGACCAATGGTGGGTCACTGTCACTCACACGGGAAAATGACTCCTCCTCCTCTCCCCACACAGAGCGAAGAACCACCCACAACTAAAAGCACAGAGCCAAGGACAGGAAGTGAGAGCCAAGAAACAGGAAGTCCGCTTCTAGACTCCATCTGCATCAGCCAGGAGGACAAGGGGGCGGTGCTTGCGCTGATCAGGGAAGAGGTAACAGAAACGTGATTGGCCACTTGACTCAGGGAAGAGGTAACAGAAACGTGACTGGCCACTTGACTCAGAGAAGAGGTAATGGAAAAATGATTAGCCACTTGACTCAGGGAAGAGGTAACGGAAACGTGATTGGCCGCTTGACTCAGGGAAGAGGTAACAGAAACGTGATTGGCCACTTGACTCAGGGAAGAGGTAACAGAAACGTGACTGGCCACTTGACTCAGAGAAGAGGTAATGGAAAAATGATTAGCCACTTGACTCAGGGAAGAGGTAACGGAAACGTGATTGGCCGCTTGACTCAGGGAAGAGGTAATGGAAATGTGATTGGCTGTTTGACTCAGGGAAGAGGTAACATAAACGTGATTGGCTGCTTGACTCAGGGAAGAGGTAACTGAAACGTGATTAGCCACTTGACTCAGGGAAGAGGTAACGGAAACGTGATTGGGCGCTTGACTCAGGGAAGAGGTAACGGAAACGTGATTGGCCGCTTGACTCAGGGAAGAGGTAACTCAAATGTAATTGGCTGCTGGACTCAGGGCAGAGGTAACGGAAATGTGATTGGCCACTTGACTCAGGGAAGAAACTCAGGGAAGGTGTTTGTTTGGCCATGTTTAAGTCAGCCTTCCCATTCTTGATGGGGTCCATCCAAAACCCTTCCCTGTGTGTCCCACTGTAATGCTTTTTGAATTGCTCAAGGAACATTTTCAAGTTCCTTTCAAGGGTTTTCAAGTACTTTCAGTTGAAAATGACATAACTCTTGAGTGTAATAGAGGTGAGACTGAAGCCTTCTGTTTCTGCTTGTTTTGAGTCTGAAGACCACAGGCAGGCCTGGCATTAACACAAGGAACTCAGAGTTTAACGCATTTCTCTCTCTCTCCCAGATCATAGCTAAAGAAATCGAGGCGGGCCAGTGGAAGAGGAAGTACGAGCAGACCAGACAGGAAGTCCTGGAGATGAGGTACAGCACCCCACCCTGAGCCTCTGTTTCCTCTGTCACATGGCCGTGGAGTTCTCACACACGCTTTCTCGCCAGTCTACACCTTCCCAAAATCAACACCAACAGCACAGGCCTACAAACGTAGCCATGCATTCCAAATATGGAGGAACCAGAAAAATAGGGGGAATAAAAAGTAGCCACCCATATCAGTCTAGATTTTCCCAAACTCTCCCAAAGGGGAGTAAGAAGCTGAGGGGAGATGCATGATTCAGATTCAGATTCATTTTTCAGATTCAGATTTAGATGCATGATTCAGATTCATTTTTCAGATTTAGATGCATGATTCAGATTCAGATTCATTTTTAAGATTCAGATGCATGATTCAGATTCATTTTTAAGATTCAGATGCATGATTCAGATTCATTTTTCAGATTCAGATGCATGATTCAGATTCAGATTCGGATGCTTACCTGGCGGGTGAGAGGAATGCAGCCTTTTTAACAGTCTTACTGTCAGGTGCACTAACGTCAGGCTCTCTGGTCTCTGCAGGCAGATAGTGGCAGAATATGAGACGACTGTGGCCCAGATGATAGGTGAGTGTGCCGCCTGTTTACTCATACTCTCACACTTATTTACACACTCATTTACACGCTCATTCACAAGCTCATTCGCTCATAACTAACCCTCACCCTTGTTACACACTCATTTACACGCTCGTTCGCTCATAACTAACCCTCACCCTTGTTACACACTTATTTACACATTCATTTACATGCTTGCTCTATGACAATTCAGTAAAATGGCCCAGCAATACAAAGGGAACACACACACGCTAGGTAAGCCGAACAGAGGATCAAGGCCACCCCTGGGGGGTTATTTACGGTAACCCGTCTGCGGAACGTGTTCTGACCGCACAGAGGACGAGCATCGCACGAACCAGACCTCCCAGCGGACCGTCCAGCAGCTCACCGCCGAGCGCGACCAGGCTCTGGCCGACCTCAACTCCGTGGAGCGCTCCCTCTCCGACCTCTTCCGGAGGTACGAGAACATGAAGACCGTCCTGGAAGGCTTCAAAAAGGTCAGCATCTGAGGTCTGAGTGTGCATTGGGTAGAGTGGCTGAGTGTGCTTTGGGTAGAGTGGCTGTCTGAGTGTACTTCGAGTAGAGGGGCTGAGTGTGCTTTGGGTAAAGTGGCTGTCTGAGTGCTGAGTGTACTTTGGGTAGCGGGGCTGTTCAGAGTGTCCTTTGGGTAAAGTGGTTGTCTGAGTGTCCTTTGGGTAGAGTGTCTGAGCGTGCTTTGGGTAGAGTGGCTGTCTGAGTGTACTTTGGGTAGAGGGGCTGAGTGTGCTTTGGGTAGAGGGGCTGTCTATGTGCTGAGTGTACTTTGAGTAGAGGGGCTGTTCAGAGTGTGCTTTGGGTAGAGTGGTTGTCTGAGTGTCCTTTGGGTAGAGGGGCTGAGTGTGCTTTGGGTAGAGTGGCTGTCTGAGTGTGCTTTGGGTAGAGGGGCTGAGTGTGCTTTGGGTAGAGTGGCTGTCTGAGTGTGCTTTGGGTAGAGTGGCTGTCTGAGTGTGCTTTGGGTAGAGGGGCTGAGTGTGCTTTGGGTAGAGTGGCTGTCTGACTGGGGACATGGCGCTGGTTTTCAGAATGAGGAGGTGTTGAAGAAGTGCGCTCAGGAGTACCTGGTCCGAGTCAAACAAGAGGAGCAGCGGTACCAGACACTCAAACTGCACGCAGAAGAGAAGATGGACAGGTAAGACCCAAGGACCAGCCAAAACAGCGAGGAACAGGGTGGGACACAGCCAAGGCACACCTTCCATTTAGCCATTTAACCAAGCAGTGTGGTCCAGTTATTACTTACATGCTATTTCTTGCTCCCTCTCTTTCCCTGTCTCTTTTCATTTAAATCCAGAGGCTTTATTAGCACAACATACAATAAGTACATATTGCTAAACCATAATCCACAGTGTGGGGGAACAAAATTAGATCTCAATTACTAATAGTATCAACAACAGCAGTACTAATAGTTCTGTTTATTAAGATGCAGTAGAGTACAGTGGTCCCTTCAACTTGGTTTAGTAACCCTTCATGTCATTAAGTATCTAATTTAGAACATTAAACAGCTCATTACTATTCAGACTGCAATTATGTTAGGAATGAAAAGCAGCAAACTCAGCGAGTCCAGAGGATGGAGTTTGAAAACCCCTTGGTATCAAAAGTGTCAGCCGACGTCTCTCTCTCTCTATCTCTCTCTCACTCACCCTCTCTCTCTCTCTCAGTGCCAATGAGGAGATCGCTCTGGTCCGATCCAAGGCCAACTCGGAGAGCATAGCTCTTAACGCCAGCTTACGGAAGGAGCAGATGAGGGTGGAGTCACTGGAGCAGGCCCTCCATCAGAAGGTGAGGGTTGGGGGTGGGTGACTAATTTATCGTTGAGGGCGGCGCGCACATGACCGCAACACAGCTGGCGTGTGCACGTGCACGCCGACCATGTTGAAACAGAAATCCAGCTAAATTACTGTCCAGGGAGCTGAACACAATATCTGAACGATTTTGTTGCAGCCCACTCCCCTGGCTTCGTGTTTACAGTTGGTTAATTAAGTTTAATGAAGACGTGTATGTTTCCCAATATACAACTCGCAGTAGTAAAACATTTCTTGAGCACAGCGCATAAAGTAGAATTTTATATTATGGCAATCTATCATTTATAAAACACAAATACAGACAGTCGATGCAGCAAAGTTTAGCACATAAAATGGAGTCGATTTAATTTCCCTTTGCACCGTGTATTTCGTACTATCTGTGAGTGTGTTATTTTCGGGGGGAAAGTTAAGGTGTAGTATTTTTAAGACATCAACTAACTTTTTTTGTGTGTGCACAAGGCTCGTTCTCACTAGTTGCTACACACAAAACACGGAATCGAAATTCTGTCACATAGGCTGCACTGACTCTAGTTCAAAGACGGTGATAACGCCGCTGTCTCTTTTTCAGAGCGGAGAGATCGAGGAGCTCACCAAGATCTGCGATGAACTGATTGCAAAGCTCGCGAAAACCGATTGAAGAACCACCAGGGAGCTAGGCTACTTCTGACCCACCTATCCAACACCTTCCCTTCAACTTCACCCACGTCTCCTCAACGCCATGCATGGGAGGGATAGCGAGCATCGAGCTAACCGCTCCCGGTCAACAGTGGGGCAGGCTGGCTAATAAGGGTGTTTCATTTTGCTCCGTGGAGGAAGAACACCGCTTTCTCTTACTATCTTCGCAATATCAAACAGACAAACAAAAACTGAAAAGGAATAGAACAAAACATATTCAAAATATATACAAAATGAAATCCGACTTTGGAATAAATATAAAAAGAACAAAAACTGAACAGCAGGATATTGAAGAAAATTTGTTTTAGAGGCCGGATTTGAAGATCAGTGTATATCCTGCAGTGTGTTTGTGCAGAAATTACACACACGCGTTTATGTGTTCTTTTTTCTCCTTTTTGCAGAAGAGAAAAGATAATAAAAATCTATAAACTGTATTTCCACCTCAGAAAATCTCCTGTAATTGTACAGCTGTGCAGGAAACGACACAAGCAGGAATCTCCTGCGTCTCTCCCCGGTCCTCGATTGGCAGTGGACAGACCCCCAGCGTTTACACAACCAACCAGTTGCTACCCGAAAGAGACCGAGAAGGAAAAAAAAACTTGTATCAGCTTCTGTTCTCCAGATATTGTAAAGCGTAACAAACAAGGCCTTTTCTTGTAATTAAGTCTGTCTTTTAAAAGACTGTGCCTTTGGTGAATTTGATGGTTGTTTTGCTGTTGGCTCTCACTCCGTCTGATCTAGAGGAAAACACCCCCACTCCTTCAGTAATCCTTGTCAAAAATGTCCCTAATAGATAAATGGGCAGCGATCGACTTTCACAAACACTCCAAGTTATTCGTTACCCAGCGGAAGGTCAATGCCAATCTCAAAAGGTGTCCGTGCCGGAGTAGCAAGTCTGTCAGAAGCACTAGTGCTCATTCCTGCAGTGATATACGGCATGGTGCATCCCCGTCAGCCAATAAAATAATCACGCACTACAGCTGTCTTATACTTTAAATTTACTACACTTGAAATTTGCGCTAAAATTCTATAATCCCCCATCTCAGTTTCATCTGACAAAAGTACACGTGTCCAGCTGCGCATGAAAGGGACAAACTATGGTAAGTCATGATTCTCTTGATATAGGCATATACAACATCGGGCATGTCCCGCCAAGACGGCTGGCTGGATGGCATATCTGCCATCCCAATATAGCGCAGTTGGCCCTCGTTAGTGCTAATTTTTTTTTTTTCGTGTTCACCCCTTTGTAAAAGATTCTGCTGGTCTATGGACAGTTTATCGCAGTGTTTCAGTGTTTCTTCTGAATGTGTAGTGATGCTTATGTTACTCTTCCCGAGAGGCACACTGGGAGATTAATGTGTAACTGCTCCTGTACTGTTTTGGCATGCAACATAAACATGAACTTAAATTGTATTGTATATGGGAGATTAAATAATCAAGTAGGGTTTTCCCCAATCAGGTGTACCATTAAAATCTTTGATTTTACTTTTTAAATTATTTTAGATACAGTCCTTGCTATTTGTTCGTTAAACAAGTGTGCCAAAAAAGTGCTCTTTGTTTTTTAAAAATTTTTTTATTCTTTTAACATGCCAGGCAAAAAAAGGACTGCTATTTTTATACAGATTTCATGAACCACAGTCATGGTGTAGTTTTATTTTTCATGTCACAAATTTGACTCTTTTTGATTCAAATAACCGAATCAATGTTAAAACATTGTAGCAGAAAAGTGTCAGAATATCATTGCAGATACTCTGTTTGATTTAAGATATTCAGCTCAGGCTGCAACCTTCCACTCTACTTTGTCCACAGTAAAGGAGCTTCTAGCAGGCAACAGCTTGCTGCTGTCTCCATTACTTCACTGAGGATGGGCTCTCTTTAGCAGCGAATGGGAACATGGTTTCGCATGTTGGCAGTGATGGAATTTCAGCATTAAGCCCCACTCTGCTGGATATCTGGTGAGTTGATAGAATATCTGTGCTGTTGACAGACTGCCATCATGTTGCTGGCCCTTGCAGCTTGGGGAACCAAGGGAGGTAGTGGGCCCTCTGTCACCACGGCAACCGGCATTCTATCCTCTCATCAGTACCAGCTATGCTACTGTGGACTGGCAGAACTCCTTGCTGCGCGCCTGCCAATCAGAGAAAGGCGGGGTCTGTTTCTGCCATCAGTCTAACTGCTCTAGTGCGTTCACCAAAACCCGGAGCAACAAATTTAAGCACAAGTTGTTTTCTCGATCTCTTTAGAAGTCCGTTTCTCACATCGTAGTGGACGGCACGCCATTATTTATGCTGTGCAAGGACTGATTGAAATGCGCATGCCTGAATGTGCTGCTCGATTACACTACGTGCTGTACTATTGCCTCTCAATTATCCATTAATGCTGCATATATTTTACCTATTTTAAAGATCATATTTTCTTTTAAGGGTAACTGACATTTGTAAAGAGGAAATAAATATATACGCAGATGCAAGGAAATTATGTTTATTAATATATATATATATATTTTATTCTTATTTCATCACCTGAATAAAAATTATTGTGATTATTTGTGCTGTTTTGCCATGTTTATGGTTTTTAAATGGTCGTGGTTGGGTGGTTTGGTTATGAATTTGGGGCTGTCGTGTAAACAATAATGCGTATGTTCCCCACAGATTTGTAAAATGCTTGATGAATGGCTTGATTCACAAAAAACGATATTAGGCAGCTTATATTTATTGCTAAAATTCATTTTAAAAACTTGCTTGACAGACGTCCTAATCAGAATGACCATGAAGCCTCACATTTCACATAGTACCCTTCCCACTGTTCAGACACACTGAATTCCTTACTAAAAAACGTGCTAATGTGGGGATTTGGACCCATGACCTTTGAGTTACGTGTAAATTGACGAATCCTGGAAATCAAATCTATAACTTCCTCGTAACAGGTTTAGCTTGCTATGTCACAGTACTTTGATGACTTTTCTGCAAGGAATCAGCAACCTCAACAGGCGATATAATTTTACCGGTGCGCATTTTCACGGGCACATGGCTGTCCCACACTGGCTGCGCCGACTCAGTTTCTAGGAGGTGGCCAGATTTGTAAACCCCATAATCTAAGACCACGGGCGCGCGAGCGCACAGGAGGGAGAAAGCTTTTAGCCGTAAAACCGCGGTTCTCCTCAGCACCGTCTCTCCCGACAACCGACGCCATTCCGCCATAGGTCTACGGCTCGGCAGCATGAAGACTCTTCTGCTTTCTCTGCTTCTCGCTGCCATGGCAACCCAGTGTGAGTATAAATTATTCTACTGGAATTGCGGCTTTGGGCCTTTTATTTAAAGTTTAATAGGGTATCCGCCGCATTATTGGATTTGCGGGTGTGCTCATATATGGTCCATCGTTGTTTATACTGCTTGGTATTTCCTGAAGCAGTGCAGAGACCCCACCTGGAATTTGAACCTGTAACCCTTTAAACAATAGTCCAACTTGCCAACCACTATGTTTTAGGCACATGCCATGCTGAAGTTTATTGATTGTTGAAAGTGATACAAGGATTACTGATAACTATAGGGCTACAAATTACCCTTAAAAGCGTGTGGTAACGAGTGTAACCTGCCACAGATATCCGATCATTGCCTGTACAGTGCCTCACTTGGATTAAATGACACTCTGGTGTGACCAGTTCGCCCAGAAACCAGGATGTGCTTAACAAAAGCCTTCTTCCGATGAATTCTGGTCAATTACTACTTCTGATGAATAATTATCTCGGATATGTGGAGCTCCATTTAGAGGAGTTCAATTGAAACCAACAAAACCATTGACTTGTAACACTACTTTAAACCTGCTCAGACCAATCAGGTTGTCTCCTCTCAATAGATTATTTTTATTGGAAACTAATAATAATATGGATAAACATGTTAACCTTTCACCATCTATGGGTGTAAAAGCTGTGAATAAGGAGGAATAGGCTACATTGACTAAACAACATTAATTCTTCTTGAACTCTTCTGCACAGAAGCCTGATTTGATTTTCAACTGTGCTCTTTGTACGAATCTCATGGTAATTGCCCGATCCAGAAGCTTTAGAGCGAGGAGGTTGAAAGCTTTTAGAGATAGAGGCTATTCGCCCGTAGAACCCGAGCCCCGTGCCGGCGCGTGGCGCGCGCTGTTAAGTCTCAGCGCAGCCGTTTTCTGTTGCTCCGTTTGCAAGGACGAGGCGCTGAAGTGCCACACCTGCGTGGCGGCCGACGAGGAAGAATGCGACCAGCA
Source organism: Anguilla pacifica (assembly GCA_039654925.1). NCBI lineage: Eukaryota > Metazoa > Chordata > Actinopteri > Anguilliformes > Anguillidae > Anguilla > Anguilla pacifica. Next base: position 37,055,298 of record CM077297.1, read on the forward strand.
GGGCTCCTTCGTCTGCCCGCAGTACTCCGACGCCTGCGCCACCATCACGGGACCCAGTAAGTGCGCGCGCTTTAACGCTGCCGAGGGCGGTACTCTCATTAACAGCTTTAGTATCGTTTCATCCCATTTATAATTAGTATCCGAATTAGTTGGCGAAGCAAGCCCATTCTTGATATCTTTCATATTTTTTTATTATCTGCACTTCCCGCCCAATTTTTCTAGCTCTAGTCTAGTCCTACAGTTTTTGCACTACATTCAAACTTTGTACACCAAAATGACCGGCTAGTTCCAGACATTGTTGCTTGTATTCAGATTTTTTTACATTTTCAAAACTTTTTGAAATATTCAACTTTGTGAGCAATTTTTCCCCATAGGAAAGCATTGTAGAATGTTCATTTAGGCGCCCTCTAGAGTCCAAAAAACATTTTGCTCATACCCATCGGTGAGCAAGCCCACACAATTCCTTCAGGAATTGTAACCTTTCTAGTTTAGAACGTACTTCACCCTGGAGCGTGAATTTTGCCATGGGGAGAAAGTCAAACAGTAGCTTACTGCAAACCCCCAGAGAAAGTGTTTTTCCTGAATGTACAAATCAGACACTTTTTCTGTGTTTTTTTTTTCCTGAAGAATCCCACATTGAGAAACTTTAACAGGTGTAACTCTAGAGGGAAATGAGACAACAGGAAACCAGTCTCTACACAACATCTTCATTTATACTGCAAAGTTGCCCTTAACACTGTGCAATGTGTACCAACTTGACCTCTTGCCTAAAATGATTTATTATTTTTTTGCTTAAATTAACATTGCATCATGCAATGTGATGCAATCCCTTGATTTGACCTACATATGCCTATCACTATAGTATCACCTTTTGTATTCCCTGGGAATATTCCCACAGGGCTGGAACTTCTCCATGGTATTTACACTACATTGTTGTCTTCCAAAGGGTGCCTTAAAAAGTGAAATCTCAGAATACAGAGTGAGTTAGTTAGTTTAGTTCTCCGGAAGTGTTAGTTTTCCTGTGTGTGTGTGTGTGTAAGCAGCACGTAAAACTCACCCCACGCGGCGCTCTCGCTCGCTCTCTCTCTCTCTCGCTCTCTCTCGCCTCACAGGCACGGTGATGAAGTCCTGCTCCTACCGATCCTTCTGTGAGAGGCCTCACCATGGCAACCCGGGGGTCCGGATGGAGTGCTGCTTCACGGAGAACTGCAACGGGCCCCAGAGCGCCTACAGGCACGGAGAGCACCGGAACAGCGCCGGGGGCCTGGGGCCCAGCCCCCCCCTGCTGCTGCTGGGGGCCCTGCTGGCTCGGCTGGTCGCTAGCAGGGTGTAGCTCCTCCCTACCCAATATCTCCGCCCCCTCCACCCCCTCCACCCCACGTCCCCACCCACCCGAACCTGCTCACCCACGCGTGGGCGTGTCAAAGGGCTTCCTTAACTCTGAGCCTTCCCAGCATGCTTTGCACCTTCCCGGCCCAAGACTTCACGTTCTGTAGCTGATTTAAGCTGTCAGGCTTCTAGGCTGCTGCAACAACCGTTCCCATGGCAACAGCGACAAAAACGCCCCAGCAAAAAAAAAAAAAATCGGTAGTTCTGGAGAAAAGCGTACGGTGGCGCAACTCTGCGAAGACACGGAGACAGAAAGCGCTGTCCATCTGAAGAGACGGCAGTGAGAAACTCTGTCTGCACACAGTAGCTGTGTCTGTAAAGGACTCAGCCCCAAACTCATTTTTATTTCCATTTTCCAGGAGTGTCGACTTAATAAAAATGATTTTATGCACAAAGCGCTCGTTTGATTTACACCATTAGTGCAATATCGGCAATTGGTGGTAGGAAATTAGAGTTATCTGAACCCAAATCCAACATTCAGAAACTCGATTCAAGAGTCAGCTCCTTTTTTACTACTAGGACAGAAGATGATGTAAGAATACTTTTTCAAACTTTGGCAGTTAAAATGAGAGCCACTATGAAGAAACTGGTGATTTTCTGAATTGATTCTCTGTGCATTTTGAGTCTGTAAATTAAAAAGTAGGACTCCGTATATTACACTGCATGAAAAAACACACTGGACTACCACTTTAATCAAGTCGTCTGATTTATTTGCTTATATTTATGTTTATTTGAAAACATTCAAATGAAGTGAAATAACTGAAAATAAACATCTGTTCCCTATTTCTGGTGGAACAGTGAAATAAATTAATGAGGACTCCTTTTTCAGCTACAGTTCAACTAAAGTCAGTTTTTTTCCACATCTTCAAAAAAAGATCACCATACAGAAATTAGCCAATGGAACAATTCTGCACTGATGATGCATAATTTTTAAACAAAAAAAAAAAACCCTGTACAAGAGCCAAAGACATGACCAAAAGAGTTTTTAAATCTACAGTCACAGGAGCCAGACCTCCTCGTTTTGCCAATAAAACTTCCAGCCTCCAGACCCTGTACTAAATATCAGAAGAAGCAATGTCACCACCTACTGGTGGAAAGGGGTTCTGCAGTTCACTTTTTACCCAAATACCGTCTTCCGAAGCAAGGCCAGTACAAGATAACCTCGCCCTCACTTTTATCAAATAATTTAGCAAACACTGACCGTACCGATAACATAACCATGGCATTCATATGTGCTTTTTTGTCATTTAATATGACTGATGCCATTATTCATACGACATGATCATTTCATGTAAAATGAGATTCAAGCTCCAATTTGATATGCAGGTTAAAGGTAACTAAACCTTAAAGTAAAAAAACAAACAAACAAAAACAATTATTTTTGGTGAAAAAAAAGAAGAAAAAAAGTCCTGGATATTCTTGCAGGGGCATCATAAACCCAGATCCAGAGCTGATATGGTTTGCCGTAAAATCCTGATGGTGGATGGAACACGTTATACAATACAAATACGCTCAGATTATGAGGAGACACACTGCACCTCTGAGCAGACGCTAACCACTCCCCCTCCCTAACCTCAAACTCACAGCAGCCTGAGCTGTTCGATAAAGACAATAAATAATAGTTATAATAAAGCATCATCAACATCATTTTAATCATAACATTCATCAGGATAACAGCTTCAGTATCACCACACCACAACATCTCCAGCATCTAATACTGTTGCTATTATCTTGATGAAATAATTATCATCACCAACCGTTATTAGTGATTAGTATTTATTATTATTAATAAGAACAAGAATAACGTATAATAATACCGTATGTTAATCAGGTGTTTGTCTTTTCGCTTTTTGGCCCAGATGGCAAGGAAATATCATTTTCGGATAAGAGAAAACCAAACACTCCTCCCTTGCTGATCACACAGGAAGTGGCCTTTATGAAGACAGAAGCCCACCGCTGAACAGACATCTACACCCTGCATGTTAAAAGGTTATGGGAGAAACCGTAAGAATGACACAGGAACAGGCTTGCGTGTGTGAAAGCCCGTCAGTGTGGGGAACCTGTCAGAAACTACGAGGTGCCACTGTGCCCCCCACCCTCCCCACCGCTCCCCCCCCACCACCCAACCCTCCCCTCCACCCCCCCACCACTCTCCTCTCCTCACACCTCCCCGATCAGCACGTCCTGGTCCAGTCCGGACTGCAGCAGTGAGAAGGAGAAAGGGATGAACTTGATGCCGGTCCCACTGTAGAACTTGTTCTGGAACTCCACCCTGTAGAGAAGGACAGTGCAAAATTAGGACCTGTTCACGACCCAATCAGAGAGAACCCTGAGAAATAACCAGGACTACACAATAACCAAGTAAAGTGGGGGTTAGGATTAGAGCGAGATTCTAACAGTCTGTGCTGCAACTCAGAACTTCAGAATCTGAAAACAGCCTCGAGCGAGAGCAGTCTGTGTCTGTAAGAGAAAAGAAACGAAGAGACAGCGTGCCCCTTGTAACTGAGTTTATGAAAGTCTGAGTGTTACATGTGTTCTGTGTGCATGTGTGTGTGTGTGTGTGTGTGTGTGTGCGTATGAGTGTAAGTGTGTGACTGTATGAGAGTGTGTGTGTGTGTATGAGTGAGTGTGAGTGTATATGAGTGTATGAGTGTGAGTGTGTGAGTGTGTGTGTGAGTGTTTGAGCGTGCGTATGAGTGTGAGTGTGTGTGTGTACATGTGCGTGTTTGCATGTGATACTGACCAGTGCAGTCTGAGCGCGTGCAGGAATGCAGACAGCCCCTCCATCAGCAGTAGGATGGACACGGTGAGGACGGCGAACAGGCTGAACACCAGAGCCAGGAGCACCGCCCCCACGCCCGAGTCTCCACGGAAACCCAGCCGCATCACCATGTCCCACAGCACCTCCGACAGCTCTGACACACGCACACGCACACACACACACACACACACACACACGCACCGTCACACACACACACACACACACCCACAGACACAGTAAACACACACACACACACACACACACGCACAGTCACACACACACACACACAGACACAGTAAACACACACACACATACGGGCACACACATGTAAACAGATAGATACGCACACACACACACACACACACACACACAAAGACAGGGTCAGAGGCAGTATTTGTGGGAATCCTTTTCTTTAGATAGGCGAGAGCTTAACCAGTGAAGCTGCACATGAGGAACCCGCAGAGCTGTAATTATATTGAGCCCTAACCCAATAAAATGCAATCTTACGGCATAAGCATCTCTTTCTCACAAAAATAATAGCGTATAAAATAAACATGTGCATAATATTTGTTCACAATATAATATTCTTCAAAACAGAAAAATAATGTGCGTGCGTACTTGTGCGTGTTTTTGTGCATGTCCATAATACATGTGTATTTGAGTGTGTATGTGTGTGCGTGCATGTGTGTGTGAGTGTATGCGTATTTGTGTGTGTGTGTACGAGTGTATGCGTATTTGTATGTGTGTATGTGCGAGTCTGTTTCTGTGTGTGTGCGTGCATGCATGTGCATGCATATTTGTGTGTCTGTGTATGCGTATTTTGTGTGTGTGTATGTGTGTATGTGCGTGTGTGAACGAGTGTATGCATATTTGTGTGTGTGTGCACGTGTGTGTGTGTGTCCGTACGAGTGTATGCGTATTTGTGTGTGTGCACATGTGTGTGTGCATGTGCGTACGAGTGTATGCGTATTTGTGTGTGTGCGTGTGTGTACGAGTGTATGTGTATTTGCGTGTATGCGTGTTATATTGAGCTCCACAGTACTTCTCATCGGCTCTCTGTGAGGGTCTGTACTGAACTCACGGGCGTGTGCCAGGCTCAGCGCCCACAGCCGCAGGTAGGAGGCGCTGTTGGAGATGCAGCCCAGGCAGTACTCTATGGTGTGGATGGCCTGGTGCAGGAGCACGTCCCCCAGAGCAAACTGCCACAGAAACACCGAGAGCACGATCACTAGGCAACACAGACACTGCCACAGAAACACCGAGAGCATGGTCACTAGGCAACACAGACACTGCCACAGAAATACAGACAGCACGGTCACTAGGCAACACAGACACTGCCACAGAAACACTGAGAGCACGGTCACTTGGCAACACAAACAGGGATGCACACTTTTTACATTACACAGACAGGAAACAGTCATTACAGGGACAGGGAAACAAGGATGTTGCATTGTATGAAGCAGGAAACATTTTACAAGGATGGAAATACATAGCAGTGACAAGGAACCATTATACTACATCACAGGGCCAGGGAAAAAATGGATTAATATAATCATTAAAATACAACCATGATGGGGACTGTGGTCAAGGCAGTGGTGATTGTACTGTGGACATGGTCAAGGTAACAATCTTTGTGGTTGTGCTTGTGGGTTTGTAAATGCAGATTGTGATTGTGGACATTTTAGCATTTTGTCATGCAGGTTATGGTCATGGTTGTGGTGGATACCAGTTCTGGTCAAAGTGATTTTGGTTATGGTGATAATGGTCATGGTTGTGCTGGAATTGTTCATGGTCATGTAGTTTTGAGTGCCATGGTCATGTTCATGGTGATTTTGGTTCTGTTGTTATCGCTGTGGTGGATACAGTCATGATGGTTTTGGTGATTATTGTCATGGTGGTTTTGGTCATGGAGGTTAAAGTCATGGTTGTGGAGGATATGGTCATGTTGGCTATGGTCATGAATGTGGTGGTTATGGTCAATGCCTGATGGTTACAGTTGTGGTCATGACGGTTACTGTCATGGTCTTAGTGGTTACAGTCGTGGCTTTGATGGTTATGGTCATGGTTGTGCTGGTCATGGCCACCGTGGTTACAGTCAAGGTTATGATTGTTTCGGTCATAGTCGTGATTACGGTTGAGGTTGCGGAAGTTGCGTTCATGATTGTGGTGATTACGATCGTGCCGGTTAGAGTTGTGGTAGTGGTGGTTACAGTCATGGTCATCGTGATTACGGTCGTGGCTGTGGTGGTGATGATTGTGGTCATCATGATTACGGTCAGGGTCGTGGTGGTGATGATTGCAGTCGTGGTGGTTACAGTTGTGGTCATCGTGATTACGGTCAGGGTCGTGGTAGTGTTTTTGACCTCTGGCTGAGCTTCCCGGTTGGTGGAGTGGTCGCTGTGACTGACCCCCTCCTCCATGTCCTGGGACAGGGTCACAGATAGATCCTCCACACTTCCCCTTTGAACTCTCTCATAGCCCTGCAGAGACCAGAGAGCACATTACATCACTATATACACCACGTATACCACATATACCACCAATACCACATACACCACATACACTACATACACCACACACACACACTCACACACACGCACACACACACACGCACACACACGCACTCACACACACACAGTACACACACACACACACACGCACACGCACTCACTCACACACAGTACACACACACACACACACACACACACACTCACACACACACAGTACACACACACACACACACACATACGCGGTATGAGCCCTGGTTCCGGGCCCCGTGGTGCAGCCAGTACAGGTAAATGGGGTTCCCCAACAGCAGCACGGGCACAGACAGCAGCGCAATCATCACCAGCAGCACCTGGACCACCATCTGCGCCAGAGAGGACAGGAGAGAGAGAGAGAGCGTCACACGGCACGCACGCCTTCAGGGAAACGAGCCAATGGGACGCCGCCTCTGCGGGGCGTGGGCGTGGCCGGGAGGGGCCCCACCTGGCCGGGGTACAGGGCGGGCTCGCCGCTCCCCTTCATCAGGAACATGTTGATGAAGTGGACCAGGACGCTGGGTGCCGTGCGGGAGTCCCGCACCGAGAAGGCCAGCCACTTGTACAGGATCATGAAGCCCAGGTAGCCGAACAGGCAGAGCAGGAACAGCAGCTCCGGGAGGAAGACCAGGTACAGGTTAAACTTCTGCCGGAAGTGCCTGGGAGGAGCGGGGAAAGTAATCAATAAATTTACAGCTCGAGTCTGCCCCCTGGTGCTTAGTGAGCGTACCTGCAACTTTATGGCTCGAGTCTGCCCCCTGGTGCTCAGCGAGCATAACTGCAACTTTACAGCTAGAGTCTGCCCCCTGGTGCTCAGCAAGTGTACCTGCAACTTAACAGCTAGAGTCTTCCCCCTGGTGCTCAGCGAGCATAACTGCAACTTTACAGCTGTCCTCAACCCCTTGCTTTCTTTTTTCTTCTAAAATTTTCTGTCAGTGCAGAAGGGCCAGTCGCATGTTCAGGCCTGTCTAATTGCTGCACTGTTGTCTGTCGGTTTGGGAAGGTGCAGACACGCATGCCCTGCAGCCCCCTGTGGAGCCGTGCAGTGACTGCGCAGCTGCTGCGTCAGAGCGGTGCGCTTCATGCGCAAATGAAGCCCAGTACACCAGAGCACTTGCGCTTGCACAACGAGATAGGGGGTAAAACAAGCAGCGCAAATGCATTTGCAAAACTGCTGCCAACATGGAAAAAATTTTGGAAAAAATTGATGATACAAGGCATGGCAGATGTTACCTCCTATAATACCAAATATGTAACAAGCACTATCCAGCACAAACCCCATGTCAAATTAAAAAATCCCTGAGAAAAATTTTTTTAAAGCCAGTTGAAGTTCAAGTGTTCTTGTTGATGGCAAAAAATCAGGGAAAAAATGAGTTTTTTGTGCTTTATGAGAAGTCCATGATATCATGAGACAGGGGAACAGACTGTACAGGAAAGGTGACCAGTTCCAGCATAGTCCAGCAAGGTTACAGGTTTGATTCCCCAGGAGGACACTGCCATTGAGCAAGGTACTTAACCTGCATTGCTGCAGTATATATCTAATGGTATAAATGGATACAATGCTATGTAAAAAAAAGTCGCTCTGGATAAGAGCTAAATGCCTGTAATGTAATGTGGTTCCAGAAAAGCCGAATTCATGCGGATTTCTCCTGTTCCCCAGGTTAAATCACATTTACATACATTTTAATGTTGATTTATATAACCGGTACGACCCCAGAGGGCCGTTGCCTCCTTTCAGACATACAGCCCCCAGCCCCGCTGCGTTTCTGGGGCGGAGAGAGGCGTGTCACTCACAGGTGGTTGAAGACGCCCAGGACGACCCCGAAGGTCATGTGGAGAACCCCCAGGATGACGGACATCTTCATCTTGTAGGAGTTGAGGAAGGTGAGCCGATTGGACGCCATGTTCCAAATCTACGAGGATCAGGAGGGGAAACGCGAGGGCCGTTTAGACTCAACGCGTCTGCACACAGTCAGACACCAGACCCTGTAATGGTGCGGTGTCTTTTATTCTGATCACAAAGTGTGAGGCCTGATGCTCAGCAATACCTGCTTAAGTCAGCAACAAATCCAGATAAAGAATAAATTACAATGATTAGTCGAAGCACATTAAACCTGATTATATGCAAATCTGTCAGTGTCATCCACATGGAATGTACCGTTAAGATGACACTTATTTTGACTGATGCACCTACACCTGACTCTTTGGAACACATCCTGGCATAATGTGACAGGAAGGACAAGGGTGGGTGTGTGCGCGAGTGACTGCATGGTAAGATAAGATAGACTTTATTGTCCTGAAGGAAATTTTTTTTTAGACACATCTGGTGCTTGCTGTACGAAGACAGTATACATAATAACACACAATAGGACAGCACAACTGCACATTGGTCATTATACATACATTTAAGACAGGTACCTACAATACATACAGCACATACATACATACATTATACACATAATACACAAACTGCACAACGCAGCGGACCTCCTAGCTACTAACCAAGCTCCCGGTACGTGTGTACGTGCGGGGGTGTGTGTGTGTGTGGGTGTGTGTGTGTGTGTGTAATGGTATACTCTGCTGACCGGTATGAACGGGTGCTTACCGGATCAATACCGAACGGGTAGGGGCCGTTGAAGACGCCGGTGACATTGGGATCGAGGGTGAGCAGGGAGTTTGCAGAAAGAGTTTCGTTCCTTCGAAACAGAGAATGGTCAAGGCAAACGTCCATTAATGCAAATATCACAACTCGCACGAACAAGGACAATGAGAACAATAATGTCTGTGTCCGATCACAAAGGAGAGAGGCTGTAAGGCTGTGTGTGTAAGTGTACGTTGATGCGTATGCTTGTTTGGACGCATTTGTGTCTGTGTGCATTCATGTGCGTTTCTGTGACTGGCTGGCTGGCCCTGTGTGTTAGGCCAATCAAATTTTATAAACGTTCAAATATAGTTCAAACTTTTTTTCCCCCAAGTTCAAACATAAATTTGAGAATTCAAATCTGTATATTTTATGTGTGTGTACTGTGTGTGTGTGTGTGTTTATGTGTGTGTATTATATGTCTGAGTGCGAATGTGTGTGTGTGTATTATGTGTATGTGTGTGTGTGTGTGTATTATGTGTGTATGTGTGTGTGTGTTATGTGATTGTGTGTGTGTGTGTGTGTGTGTGTGTTATGTGTTTGTGTGTGTGTGTATGTGCGCGCACGTGTGTGTGTGTGAGACTCACGTCCACTGCAGCTCTGTAAACATGGCCCTCACGCTCCAGCCTGAGCTGAAGATGTTGAGCGGTTTGGAGAAGCACTCGTTGTAGATGAGTCCCGTGTAGATGGAGAAGAGCCCCATCATCAAGATCATGTAGCGTCCCTCAAAGAACAGCCTCCAGACCTGGCACACAGGAACACATCACTATAACACTGAGCAAACAACACTAGAGAAACACTCCCAGACACACAGGCACACATCACTGTAACACTGAGAAAACAACACTACAGAAACACTCCCAGGAGCATATCACTGTAACACTGAACAAACAACACTAGAGAAACACTCCCAGACACACAGGAGCACATCACTGTAACAATGAGCAAACAACACTACAGAAACACTCCCAGACACACAGGAGCACATCACTGTAACACTGAGCAAACAACACTAGAGAAACACTCCCAGACACACAGGAGCACATCACTGTAATACTGAGCAAACAACACTAGAGAAAAACTCCCAGGACCACATCACTCTAACACTGAACAAATAACACTAGAGAAAAACTCCCAGGAGGAGTTTGTACCACTAATAAAGTGCAGAATAATGCAGAACAATTAAATTACACTTTAAAAGCATCACAAGCACAAAGCAAGACTAATCCAAACCCCTGGGGATTCACCAGTTCTGTCTCACTCCCAAAATGAATTAGAAATATCAAATGACTCCAGCGGCTCTCTGATCTGAAACCAGTCATGCCATTTCACTGCGGAAACAAAGGTCTTTCAGGCCCCTATACTGCTCCCATTTTAGGCATTTTCCCCAGAAAATGAATGTGTGCTAACTGGAAAAATAATCTAGGAGCACATCTAATAATTGGGATGCATTAGCGTGAACCTACGTTTAAAAATTTAGGAGCGCATGTGCCCTGTCTTTTAATTGGCTCAAACACGTCCATGATTGACAGCATATGGTAGCTCCACCCATCATGGGGTTGACTGCACCTTTGTCCACCCTCGCCCCCACCCCCACCTGTCTTACCTCGTTTCTGTTCCGCTTCACCTTGGGGTCCTTCTCACACAGAACCATCCAGAGCGCAAACAGCACCATGACGACGCCGTGACCCAGGTCCCCGAACATCACCGCAAACAGGAAGGGGAAGGTGACCACGGTGTAGGGGGCTTCCAGGGGAACACACACAAAGGCAGGGTAAAGATACTGAGAGTGTGAGTGTGTAAGTGTGTGTGTGCGTGCGTGTGTGAAAGTCTGTGTGTGTGTGTGTATGTGTGTGTGAGACAGAGAGAGACAGAGAGAAAGTGTGTGTGCGCGCGCACGTGTGAGAGTTTGTGTATGTGTGTGAGTGAGTGTGCGTGTGTGTGTGTGTGTCTCATCAAATCCTCTATCAAACAGATACTCACTGCTTTCTAGACTAAGCTAAGTTCAGTTTATCCGTGCTACTCATGGAGCCCAGCAGGGGGCAGCAGCCCAGTTCGCTCTCACCTGGCTCTGCCTCCTCTCACCTAGCCCCGCCCCCTACCACCTGGCCCTGCCTTCTCTCACCTGGCCTCACCATCACTAACCTGGCCCCGCCACCTCTCACCTGGCCTCACCTCCACTAATCTGGCCCCGCCTCCTCTCACCTGGCACCGCCTCCACTAACCTGGCCCCGCCTCCTCTCACCTGGGTTGACCTCCCGATAGCTGCCCACACCGTAGGCGTCCACGATGTTCTGGAATCCCGAGGTGAACTTGTTGGTCCTCAGTAGAGTGGGGGGCGTCCCGTTGCTAGGGATACGGTTTACGAAAGAAGGGATGTTGGCACCGCTTTTCCTCTACGACGATAAACGACAAAAAAAAAGAAAAACCTTGACCCAGACAGACCAGAAGGGTGACATTCCAGCACCCACTCAAGACTACACAGAGCCCAATCACACGCGAATAATCAGCTGTAGACAGCCATGATGGCACTCTTTATCAGTGTAATCATTACTGCTGTGGACAGTGGGGGGGGGGGGGGGTTGAAGGATGGAAGAGCAAGGCTCATAATGGGAGGAGCTACCGACTGCTGCCAATCACTTACTCATTTGAACCAATGGGGGACTGCAGGGGTTAAGGGGAATAGGGTTACATTTTAGTTTTTCTTTTGTGCTTTTGGTCTAGCCCTACATACCTAACAAATGATTTAGCAAAACATTCACAAATGTCTAGATCAGAATTAATAAGGTAATCAGTAAATCACAAAAAAATTGCTATGGAGAGCACCCATCAGGTTCTGCACTCCACAGCCAAACTCAAGGATCAGCTCAGATCAGCAGGTTAATCACGTGATAAAGTAGCTCCAGCCATTCTGGGGTTAAATAACAGGCTCGCTGTCCCCTTGCCGGCACGCACCACTGGGGATGCCCTATAACCCAAGGCCTGCCCACTCACAGGCCCTGGAAAGGCTGCCCTGTGTCACAGGGGCGCTCACTCACCGAGCCCTGCTCCAGCGCCCCCCGCAGGGCCGCGAGGTCATTGACGGGACACCACACCTCGGCAATCAGACACTTGTTGGTGACGTCGAAGCTGCACAGGTTGAGGATGTGGTAGATGGCCTTCATCTTCTTCACCTGGATCACCCAGGTGCAGACGGACTCCGAGGCCTTGTCCAGCACCTGTCTCAGGTACTCCTCTGTCCTGTGGAGGACCTGGCGTGGAAGAGAGAGAAATGAGTCACGGGCATCCTGCACAAACCTTTAAGATACTGTAAAATACTGCACTGAGCAAACTGGACTGTAGGCATTCTGAGTAGTGTTATGTCCCAGTCTTTTTTTGGGCTTTGTGTTTTTGGTTGCTGCCGCGTTTGCTTCCGACTCCCGTACAGACAGACGTAATGACATCACGGTCCTGTTGCAGAAACGTGGATCCAAAGATGCGCCTGAGAGACGATGCGCGCCATCGCTTGGCAACCATTCTAAAGGATGCCTGTTGTCAGGGACGTCGGGAAAGTCGCGGAGCAGTGATATTAGAAAGATGCAGGACTATATATTTATGATGTGCATCTTTTTAAGTTAGTCTTGGTCTTAGTCTTGGTTAGCCTACTGCCTACAGTCCACATTGTCTGTTGTCTGCAACTTGTTAAAGACATCTTCTATAACGCGTTAATTTACTAATAATACCCTTCATGTTACTTTTTAGCTATAGAAAGTGCATATTGCAGCGATAGTCAACAATACTCCAATATCTAGCTCGAAAAATCTGTAAGGAACTGGAGACAGGACGTTAGTGTGAAACTGAGCTGTATTTATATTGAGTAGTGAGTGTGTAACTGGGCTTTAGTTATTCTGAGTAGTGAGTGTGTAACTGAGATGTAGTTATTCTGAGTAGTAAGTGTGTAACTGGGCTGTAGTTATTCTGAGTAGTGTGTGTGTAACTGGGCTGTAGTTACTCTGAGTAGTGAGTGTGTAACTCAGCTATAGTTACTCTGAGTAGTGAGTGTGTAACTAAGCCGTACCGTTTGCAGGTCCTGGGTGCGAGTCTTTAGACTCTCCATCACCTCCTCCCTCTCCTCTGCACTGTCCGGATGGGGGTACAAGTGACAGTGGTAACTGGGACACCAAAAAAGGGGGCGGGGGGTGTAAATAATAATAATAGTAATAATAATATTTTGAAGTACAAATAATAACTAAATAATCAATATTAGATAATTGATATTATTGTTACAATTAATAATCATCATCAATGCAATACATAAGTAGTTATTTTTCCTAATTTAGTCTTCTTAATATCAGTAGTAGAACTAATAGCAGAAGTAACAGTTTTGGGAGTACTACTATTAAGAGTTGATTGATTGATTTTCTTATTATAATTATGTAATAGAAGTTTAGTTAATCCAACAAGGAGGACAGTAAATATTGGAGGTCGTCATGGACACTGACCAGTCGCAGATCTTCTGCACCTTTTGGCCGATCTGATCGCCCCAGAAGGAGATGAGGAAGACCACGCTCTTGGTGAGCTCGCCCTGAAAGCCGGGGGGGGGGGGGGGGAAGCAGGGAGACCAGGAATCAAACGGCTGACACAGCTATCTGCATTGCAGGTGCTGCTAAAACACCAGCGAGATATATTTAGCCTCAGCCAGTCCTCAGTGCTCAGCAGAAAGCAATTTTATGGGGACAGAGGGACAGAATAAGTAGCAGAAAGAAAAAAAAAACTAAAGAAGAACTAACAGCAAACTGATGGGGTAATAATAGAATGCGAATGGGCCCACCCTACACGAGAAGATAACAAGAGAATGACGACAAGCATTAAAATTCATGATACCACGTCCCAAAATAAATTACTTTCAGCCGCGCATTACGAAGGCTAAAAATATCTTGCGGTTACGAGCCGAGTCACAGACCGGCCGTATATTGATTACGTTTCCGTGGCAGGTACATTTATTCAAAGCCGCTTACCAGGCAATTAGGCCAAGACACATTAAATGCCCATGAGGGCATGCCCACTGCGTGAACAGCCAGAAACAGAATAAACGACAATCAAACTGACAAATATTTGGGTCAAGAGCAGTTTTTTCAAGCGCACACAGGCCTAGAACCAAGCTATACTTTGCAGTCCAACAACCACTATTTGGGTGAGTGAACAATGGTTATGAGCAGCCTGTTCACCCAGGGTACAGTAACTAAGGACTATATTACTATAAGGACTACATTAGAGGGCAAACAGAGAGCCATGTAATTTCCCTGACCCTCTGAGGTGCGCGAGCCTCATGGTTTACCTGCAGCCCACGGCCCCTGCCGCACAGTGATTGGCTTACCACGGACTGTGCCGCACAGCGATTGTCTGACCACAGCCCATGCTGCATAGCAATTGGCTGCCTGTGTCTCGTGCCGTCCAGTGATTGGCTGAGCATTGGCCATGCCTCGCAGCGATTGGCTCACCGTGTCAGGGTCCTGCACGCACTCGTCCAGCTCAGAGTGGCTGAGGATGGTGTAGCCTTTGCACACTCTCCACAGCATGCGCTCGAACGCCTCCATCTTGGCACGCTGGATGAGGCCGGAGATGAACCTGCAGCGGCAATGAAACCATCAGCCCGCCAGGTCTTCCTTGCTCCCAGCCTGCCAGGCCTTCCCCACTCCCACCCGCCAGGGCTTCCCCACGCTCTGCTGCCAGGCCTTCTCCGCTCCCAGCCCGCCAGACCTTCCCCGCTCCCAGCCGCCAGGCCTTCCCCGCTCCCAGCACACCAGGCCTTCCCCGCTCCCAGCCCGCCAGGCCTTCCCCGCTCCCAGCACACCAGGCCTTCCCCGCTCCCAGCCCGCCCAACCTTTAGTGCTCCCAGCCCACCAGGCCTTCCCCGATCCCAGCCTTCCAGGCCTTCCTTGCTCCCAGCCTGCCAGGCCTTCCCCACTCCCAGCCCGCCAGGCCTTCCCTACTCCCGGCCCGCCAGGCCTGCCCTACACCCAGCCACCAAGCCTTTCCTACTCCCAGCCCGCCAGGCCTTCCCTACTCCCAGCCCGCCAGGCCTTCCCTACTCCCAGCCTGCCAAGCCTGCCCTACTCCCAGCCATGAAGCCTTTCCAACTCCCAGCCCGCCAGGCCTTCCATACTCCCAGCCTGTCAGGCCTACCCTACTCCCAGCCCGCCAAGCCTTCCCTGCTCCCAGCCACCAAGCCTTTCCTACTCCCAGCCTGCCAGGCCTTCCTTGCTCCCAGCCCACCAGGCCTTCCCCGCTCCCAGCCCACCAGGCCTTCCCCACTCCCAGCCTTCCAGGCCTTCCCTGCTCCCAGCCCGCCAGGCCTTCCCCGCTGCCAGCCCACCAGGCCTTCCCCACTCCCAGCCCTCCCCACTCCCAGCCCGCCAGGCTTTTCCTACTTTTATCCCACCAGGCCTTCCCTACTCCCAGCCCGCCAGGTCTTCCCCACTCTCAGCCTGCCAGGCCTTCCTGCTCCCAGCCTGCCAGGGCTTCCCTACTCCCAGCCACCAGGCCTTCCCTAGTCCCAGCCTGCCAGGCCTTCCCTACTCCCAGCCCACCAGTTCTTTCCCACTCCCAGGCCACCAGGCCTTTCCTACTCTTAGCCTGACAGGCCTTCCCCGCTCCCAGCCCGCCAGGCCCTACTCACTCCTAGCCCGCCAGGCCTTCCCCACAGCCAGCGCGCCAGGCCTTCCCTACTCCCAGCCTGCCAGGCCTACCCTACTCCCAGCCCGCCAGGTCTTTCCCGCTCCCAGCCCGCCAGACCTTCCCCGCTCCCAGCCCGCCAGGCCTTCCCCGCTCCCAGCACGCCAACGTGTGTGGGTGTGTATTGTATATGTGTGTACTTGTGTTAGCAAGTCTATTTTGTGTGTGTGCGTGCATACCTATGTGTATATGTGTATTTTGTGTGTGTGCGTGCGTATTTTGCGTGTGTTTACTTGCGCGTGTATGTATGTTTTGTGCGGGGGTGCATGTGTCTTTTTTTCTCATGTGTAAACGGGACAGGCAGTGCTACACACCCCAGTTTGGCCCCCAGTCGCTGCATGCTGGTGCAGCCGGTCACAGAGTCCTTGTCCAGGAAGGGGAACTCCTCGTACCGGGGACCCAGCTGGTCACGCTGCCAGGGAACAGAAGACCGGGTTCAGGTTACCGAGGCTCGTATGTTAGCGAGGTTCGTGTTAGAACATTCATAAACCACAGGAGTCGGGAACATTGGGAACGTTCCTTTTATGATCTCTTTCAGTTGTGAATAAGCAAACATCCACCCACTGTGTTTTAGCATAACCGTGCAGTGGCAAGCTAACGTTTACCTTCCATCTGTGAAGCGCACTACCATGAAATACATGATTAAATTTAAAATGGCTACTTGTACCTTTTCTGTGTGGTCTTCAGCTCTGTTGTCGCTTTAGCTAAAACACCTATCCAAGATTCAAATTTCAGGTTTGGGGTTGGGATTGGACCCATTAGCCAAAGCTTTGAGCCTTTTTGCCAGAACATCAACCTTTAATCAAGGTCAAGATTCAAAGAGCTTTTACCTGTAGCCACATCTCAAATCATGTAGCTGCAGTTTTTACCTTGTAGCCACCTTTGACCGTGTAGCTACAGTTTTTACCCTGCAGCTGGAACTCTTCATTCAGATGATTGACCCCTGTAGCCAGGTCTGTGAGCTGCTGGCTGGTTTTGGCGGGTTTTGGCGGGTTTTGGCGGGTTTTGACCGGTTTGTACAGTAGCCATAGTTGTTTAAACGAGGCCCGCTCACCTCGCTGCGGCGCATGAACCCGCGGGTGACCCTCAGCATGAGGTCGTACTCCGTCAGTTCCAGAAGGTTCCTCTGCAGCTTCTCCTTGTTCCTGGCGACCTGGCTCAGCTCCAGCTCCAGCCTCTGCAGCTGCTCCTGGAGACGACAGCACCAGCGCAACCGTCTGTCAAACTGCACGTGGTCACAGCAGCACAAACGCGACCGTGTTTCAAACTGCACACGTTCACAGCAGCACCAACGCGACTGTGTTTCAAACTGCACACGTTCACAGCAGCACCAACGCGACTGTGTTTCAAACTGCACACGTTCACAGCAGCACCAACGCGACTGTGTTTCAAACAGCACACATTCACAGCAGCACCAACGCGACTGTGTTTCAAACTGCACACGGTCACAACAGCACCAACGCGACTGTCTGTCTAATGGCACGTGGTCCACGCCGTCCATTACACCATGTACGTTCACTACCACAACAGTCACAAGCATCAGCCAAACCGTATATAATCCTCTTTCAGCGGCACTCAAAATGGGTTTCACAGTCACCTGTGAAAGGATATGTCAGAAACACTGCGTACAGTCACTAACTCAACAAGGTTAGGTGCACTCCTGCCATTGCCCTTGACCAAAGCACTGGCCTCAGAACTGGAGCTGATCCCTGGGTGCTGCACTGTGGCTGCCCACTGCTCCTAAGTAGCTACAATGGTAGAGGCAGAGGACAAATTACCCCACAGGGTCAATAAAGTAAATCTTATCTTACCTGCCTCCTGGCCATTCATAAAGTCAAATTGCACTTGACTCTTACTAGTAACTACTAGTTCAGTGTATGAAATTACACCGTGAAAACCATACAGATACAACCTTACCTCACACGTTCTTAATATTCTAATGGTTCAATCAACCCCACATATAAATCCACACACTGCCTAATCAATATTTGGTAAGAGGCGGAAAAACCCATCATTCTGAGGGGAAGCTTAAGCAGGGAGCCAACTGTTTTTTTCAGTAAAAAACTTGAGACATATGGAAAGAGAGAGAGAGACAGACAGACAGACAGACAGAGGTGACCCACCATTATCTCCAGGACCTGTTTGGGAAGTGGGGCGCCCGGGCTGACCTCCACGTCCGGCAGAGGGATTCCCATTTTCCTGATCTCCCTCAGGAGGTACCCTACAACAGGAACGGCGCGTTGCATCACCCTTGCAATTGCGTTGCATCTTAAGCAATTTCCCAAAAGACGCAGTACCACCGAGCCGATTTTCCTGTCCTGATTTAAAATATTCCCTTGCCCACATCTGCACTCTCCCTCCCTCCACCCTCCTCCCCGCCCCGCCCCGCCCCGCCCCGCCCCGCCCCGCCCCACCCCGCCCCACCAATATTCAGGCCCCAGGCAGTTCACAGCCTTGCCTGTTCATAAGATTCACCTCCGCAAATATATTAACACAGAGGTGTAGCACAAAATTCTGGGCCCTGGAAATGCAGTCTCTTTGGGCACCCCTCCCCTTTTTAGTCCAGTACATATATGGTTTAAAAAATACAAAATAAATAAACGAATGTCAAAGGCCCCAAAACTCTGAGCTCAAGAACACAGGAAACTGCCTTACCCAGAATCCTCTCCATCTCTTCGCACCTCTTGATCTCGCTGACGAACTTGCGCTGGAAAGCACTGACGCTGGGGTTGAGCTGAAACGGTGGAGAGCAGCTGAGGCTGACGTCACCCGTCTGTCATTAACACAGTACCTGTGCCGACTATGTCGATATATGAATGTCGTCCGTCGGCAAGTCTGTGGCGGCGCACTTAAATCAAACTAATGTGCATTCTGAAAATCTCTTTCATTCACACGCGCGCGCGCACACACGCGCGCGCACACACGCATTTACTTTCACAGATTGAATTGTGTTTTGCAGGCATTAAACAGTAATTATATAAAGATCAAATATCAACATCACTAATGACTGCTGACCTGCAAATGACAATTTTATACTGCGATCAGCCATTAATCTGTTCTATATATAGCCTATGCATTTTTTTTTGTACTGGCAGTCATGTGTCCCAGGCAATACTCCCGAGCCCAGTTAACACTTGCGAATTACTGAGATTTTTAAAAAAATACCGCTTTGGCACGTTATTAAGTGTGTACGACGGTGAAATTCAAGCCAAGCAAACACTCCTAAACAGTCATTTAACCTGCCACTGGAGAGCGCTTCTGATTTACGCCGTATTCGCAACACCCAGGGACTCAGACACAAAGGGGAATCCTGACTAGCTATCCTTTACGTTTCTATTGTGTTATACATCATTCTATTTAAATGTTTACTCATCAGTGCTTATAAAATACTTAGGATATAAGTTACATACTATTCCGAAATGAAAGCAACGATAGCCTAATATCAATCGTTATCAATTAGCTGCTAAACGTACTTACTTACATCTCGGAATTCGACCAGACCCATTTCTCCCAGTTCACTGATGCAGTCGTACGCCGAGCCAGATTGAAGGAACAGCTGGGCCATGCACATCTCTTCGCTCCGGAACACCGACCCCATCTTCGTTGTCGGCCCGTTTTTTTGACTCCCAGACAACCTGCCCCGTTCGCTTAGCCTACTAGAAACGCCAGATAGCCAGGCAGCTAACCCCAGCTAGCTAATAGTAAACATTCGATTATGAAGCTAAAACAAAGACGTTAATCTGTGACACGCATAGTCTTTCTTCTGAGAACTTGCACAAGACAGTAACGTGCTTGCTAGCACCGACATTTGAATATTTTTCCCTAGCAAACTACCTCGCCAGCTAACGTTTTTTTCCTCATTTTCCCATTCAGGACCAAACCCTTCTAGTTTGACAGCCGGAGAATGTCTTGTCTTCTGTATCGGCCAGGACGGCTTTGTTTGGAATCAGCTGACTTGCTGGTCAGTACAATCTCCGCTGGCAGTTTACAAATGTTAAAAACAGACTAGCTCCTGGCTAAGCTCGCTAAACTTGTCTCCGTAAACAGACTGACGGCTGGAGCGAGCATGCAGACCTCAACAGTACAGGCTGCGCTAATAGAGCGAAAACGCAGGCTTGCCAATTTACCAAGCTTGATAACGAGATAATGAGAGATACGCACCCAAGAACAACTCAAAAAAATAGCTATTGTTACAAGACTGCAAACCTGTACATAGGAATGTGTATTCTGTTACACAGCCCATCTTATCGACGCAGTGAAATACATGATCCTGCACTAACGGAGATGGTGCCCGCATCGATGCTGAGCATCTCTTCAGGCATTACCTCGGCACATTTTCCTATTGATGCGAAATAAGCGTTGACCTAGCGCCTCCATTTGGTTGGGTGAGCCGTAAATAGGATGAATGATTCAAATGTCACGTATTTCCCCCCCTCTCTTAGTCCTCTATTCTGAAGCGCGTCTTCGTGGCCAGATTAGGTCTGGCGTCGAGGTGTTAAGTGCGGTCATGCATACTGCAACCCAGCAACTGCGGTTGCTGCCCACTTAATCGCTTATTTATCAGCTGTCACCGAAAAACCACAAGTTATCCGGTGTTCCACTCCATGCGGATATCTCAGAATTAAGGAATAATAAGGATTGTAACCTTCCGTTACGTCAACGAGGCAATTTTGCAACGAATGGCGCGTATTTAAACGTCAAAAAGAAGCTTAAAGCAGAAAGTGTTTTAGTGTTAAGCGTTTCGTATAAGCATTTAATTGAACCCAGTTGTCTGCACAAAATTAATCGTCCATAAGGGTTCCGTTTGTGCACGATTATTCTGAATTTAAATCCCTTTTTATTAATTTGATGCTAATAAAAATATGTACGACAAAATTGTAAGTGCGTTAACTGTATCTTAAGGCAGAACTTAAGATACATTTATCAACAAACAATCTCGCTGAGGGTGGTCAACAGAAGACGATTGTTTTTTTTTTGGGGTGGGGTGGGGGGGTGGGGCCAGACTTTGCGGTATGTACTTAGCTCTGACCATGACCACAAATTAATGTGGAATTAAATTATAATGGACTCTAATGGGTGACGTTTATCGGAATGACCGCATCCGTTCCATGACTGTGGCCAAGTTAATTAAGAGGTGCACACGCTTCTGTTGGGTGGGCGGCCATTCCATTAGTCCAGCTGCACAGGCGCTTCTGCTGTCGCCCAAAATGAAAGGTGCCTGGTTTATCGGCACGCGAGATTTTGGCCAAACGGCAAACGGAGCTCACCTGAGCATCTCACCTGATGTCCATTAGCCTGGGCTTGTCATGTTGTTACCTGGCCATCCACAGCTTCGTACCTGTACCTGAGCCACTGGTGCTTGGCTGACACCAGTGATAAAACTCTTTGGCCAGCATACCACAGGCACATTCACCTTCCATACCACACACTGTTCAGGTCACTCTCAAATAATGAGAGACTAATGCAAATATGGATGAAAACAGCTTTATTTTACGCAAGTGCTAATAGTCTCATATGAATCTGATATGAAACAATCCCTGAGTCAAATCCGAAACTGATTATATGCTGGCATTTGCATGACTAGATGACTCATCTCACAAACTCCCAGAGAAGGTGAGAGGTCACACTTGTGATTAATATGATGACTATAAAATTATGAATATATTTGTGTATTCCAGAGTTTCGACAAACAGGGGCTCAGCATAAGGATTTAACTAAACTGGGCAGGTCTGGGGGGGAGGGGGGCGTGAGGGGTGACACAATCATTCCCACCACTGGCAGTTGGAGAACTGGATGTATGTCTTGCGATGTAAAATAAATTAGTTTGTGTTAAATTCACATTTATGCAGTTTCCCCACTTCGATCCACAGATGCTAAGGTGCACGTTGCCATCCTCTAACAAATGCAATCTTTTCGGTCTATTTGCTGGGTCGGTGAACTGCTTTTAAAATATCCTCAGCCTCTCATTGGCTAGCTGCACACCCACAGTTTTCAGTGCCAACGGGAAAGGCTGACCCGCGTTCTATTTGTTCTGCGTTTACCCGCAACGCAAAGGTTGGCGCCCGCTTGTCGCCAGATGAAAAGATGGAGCCGTTGAATTCGTTTTTTCCATTTCTCGGTGACCTGGGGGTCAGCGTGGCCACGCCCTCACGCCCGGCGGGCAGGTCACCTGGCGCTCCAGGCGGGTCACCTGACACGGGTCACCTGACGCTCCGGGGCGGGTAACCTGACGCTCCGGGCGGGCCACCTGACGCTCCGGGCGGACCACCTGACGCTCCGGGGCGGGTAACCTGACGCTCCGGGCGGGCCACCTGATGCTCCGGGCGGGTCACCTGACGCTCTGGGGCGGGTCACCGGACGCTCTGGGCGGGTTACCTGATGCTCCGGGTGGGCCACCTGACGCTCCGGGCGGGTCACCGGACGCTCTGGGCCAGCTTGTTGAGCTCCTGGGAGAGCGCGGTGACCGTGTCCAGGATGCGCGTCCGCTCGCCGTCCTCCAGCCGGTCGCCGCAGCGCTGGGCGAACTTGTCCGGGTGCCAGAGCGCCTGCTGCCGCTTCAGAAGCTTCCGGAAGGCGGGCAGGTCGGCACGGTCGGCGCCGTGGAGCATCACCTCCACCATCTCCCCCACGGTGCCACGGGGCGCGGGCCAGGGGATGTCCGCGTAGCCCAGCCGCGCGGCCGAGCCACCGCCGCCGCCACCAAACGTCGCGGCGCACCGCTCCTCGTACCGCCGCCGCCTGCTCAGCCGAGTCTCCGCCTCCTTCCTCGCCGCCCGCGCCAGGTACTCCTCGTGCTCCCTCCGGAGCCTCTCCTGGAGCTCCCGCCGGCCGCGCTCTTCCTCCTCCGCCTCCTCCTTCGTCTTCCTCCTCTTCCTCCCCTTCGAGCCCGCCGCCGCCGCCGCCGCCTCTCGCTGGGCCCGGGAGCGCTGCTTCGTCGCGTACTCCCGTCGGATGCGTTCCGCCCAATCGCCGAAGTCCTCCGAGTCTACGTCATCGTGCAGGAAGTCTTCTGCGGGAGAGAGGGGCACAGGAAGCAGCCGCGTTGAGCTGCGGACGCGTGGGATATCGCCTACGCAGATGGCTCAACCGGCCGCGCTGGCTTACCATCGTACTGCCCGAAGGTCTCGTAGAACTCGTCCTGGCATTCGCCGAAAAGCTTGTCCCGCCACGCTCTATCAGCGTCGGTTGCCGTGGAGCTGCCGCCGTTTACGGGCGGTTCCCGAAACTGCGAAAAAATTACGTCATGCAGGCGGTCTTAATAATCAGTAAACCGTCAGACTTCATACTGTTAGAACACAGGAGACAAATTAGTGGTTTAGCAAGAATCATCTGATACAATTAGACTTTCAAAGAAAGAAATCATTTTTAATAATCTTGTAAATACCACAAGTTATCTGCCCTCAAAACTGGATACAACTTTCTGTGAGAATGACGCAATGCTTTATCAATTTCTCTCTTCCAGTCACCTGATCTTCTCTCATCCATTGCAGCAAATCCTTAGGCGTGACTCCAGCTTTGTTCGGCGTTTCCATGGCGACGGGACAACTCTTCTGAAGGGGGACCACCAGGTCATCGTAGGCTGCAAACAGGAGGAATAAACAGGAATGTAGCTTAATTTTAACCTTGTGTAATATTTCTGATAAGTTCTGCGGCAGTGAAAATCACATTTCACGAAAATCTGTGAATATTTAATTTCTGGCCACCCCCTGAGCGCGCCTGTTACGTTGCAACGGGCTAACAAGGCTTGTTATCTAATTTATGGACATTGCTACAAGAACCTCTGAATGTAGGCCGGAACCGCTCACCCCGTTTGCCGCGTTTGAGAGCCCTTTTGGCTGCCAGGTGCAGAGGCGTGTCCCCGTTTCGGTCCCCGAGAAGCGGATCCGCTCCGTTCTTCAGCAGGAGCCGCAGCACGCCGTCGTCCCCGAGCGAACAGGCCACATGCAAGGGCCCCCTTCGTTTTCTCCCCGAGGAAAAGTTCAGCTCCACGTCTGGGTGTTTGCGCAGATAGGACTTTAGTTTTAGCAGACTTCCCTCCTCCACATACCGCAAAACGCGCTTCTGATGTCGAGACACCATAGCCAAAGCCTCCGATTTGGTAATGACACTAGCTGGCTAACTTATCGTCACCTTTATATTGTCTGTAAAGTCAGCTAGCTTTGCTTACGAGCATGTTCGAACAGTAAACGTTAGCTTGCTACTACATCCGAGTCGTTTCACAAAATACCCTAGCATAGTTGCACCGGCATTCAGATATTAGGCTAATACAAAAAAATCAATGTCATTAGTACTTGGCTAACAAATGAACAAACCGATAAAAGGTACAAGGGCAGATTTCTCGCAGACATTCGCCAGCTAACAACAAACAGATAATGAAGTTAAATTCCGGCTTGAGTCTTTCAAAGTAAAAGAGGTAGCTGTCAGAATGTTGTGCGCTTTAAAATGTGTCCCCCTGGAATAAACTGCGTTTAGCCTTCGTTCCGTTCTTATTTTTCATTATTGTACGCTACAATTTGTGGTTCTTGGTTACAACCAGCAGGCGGCAGCATCTCCTAATGCTTTGGCGCATTCGGTTTGCAAAAGTAGCCACTTTCCCTTTATTTATAAATCTAGTACAAAAAATCAATATTGCAATATTATTGGAGATTTTAATCGTACAATAAAATTTTTAAATGAGCTAAATCTGAGTGTATGATCTGTACTTTCGAACTGATGTAAACACCAGATCAGTGTGATACCAGGGAGCGGTTGCGTGTCCTTAGAACCTCTTTTCCATCCACAACACGTTCCCAACACTGCTCCGGCCCTTCCCCTCATCCCCTGCTCTTCTGTGGCTTTTTGATGCCTTGCCACAGCTCTGAACTGGGGGTTCTTTCATGGGGACACCTGTCAGGAAGAGGAGGGTGGTGTTGTGGCATCACCCCCCCCTCCCCCTCCCCCCCCCACTCTTCCAAAAAACAAAAACTGGTACACAGGTCTGAGGAGTCAGTGGGAAAAAATGAGGCTGCTTCTCTGTGAAGGGGGGGGGGGTGTGAAATGGAAAGGTTTAGGCATATTCTGCACCACTGAAACTGTCCTCATGCCCCAATATAGAGGCAAAAATGGGCCACATTCGCTCCCCGAGCCATGCCCGAATTAGCCCGGCACAAGCCCAAAAGCATGCCCTGACGTGGGGGCGGGCGAGAGATGTTGGGGAGAGATCACAGATGTTCGTCGGATGAGAACGTGACCCCACATTTCACCCACAGTTCAGTTCAATTCAATAATGCTTCCCTGGAGTCAGTGAGTATCACAGTGTCCCCAAAGCAATCCATGGCAAGAATGGAATTTGCCTACATATAGACATATCTACTGGAACAAACATGATATAACAATGAGCGTATGTCTAGTATACAGTCAGTTCAGTCTCCATATCCTTGTGTTTGTGGGTTTTTTGTCTCTATACCTATGTATACAGTATTTCCAATACCCATGTGTGTTAATGCCTGTTAATCTGTCTTTTTAACTGTCTGTAGTTCTGTCTATGCCTCTGTCTGTCCATAGTTCTGTCCATCCCTCTATCTGTCTGTAGTTCTGTCTATCCCTGCAGTCTGTCTGTAGTTCTGTCTATCCCTCTGTATGTCTGTAGTTCAGTCTATCCCTGCAGTCTGTCTGTAGTTCTGTCTATTCCTGCAGTCTGTCTGTAGTTCTGTCCATCCCTCTGTCTGTCTGTAGTTCTGTTTATCCCTGCAGTCTGTCTGTAGTTCTGCATATCCCTGCAGTCTGTCTGCAGTTCTGTCGATCCCGGCAGTCTGTCTGTAGTTCTGTCTGTCCCTCTGTATGTCTGTAGTTCAGTCTATCCCTGCAGTCCGTCTGTAGTTCTGTCCATCCCTCTGTCTGTCTGTAGCTCTGTCCATCCCTCTGCCTGTCTGTAGCTCTGTCCATCCCTCTGTCTGTCTGTAGCTCTGTCCATCCCTCTGCCTGTCTGTAGCTCTGTCCATCCCTCTGTCTGTCTGTAGCTCTGTCCATCCCTCTGCCTGTCTGTATCTCTGTCCATCCCTCTGTCTGTCTGGCTGTGCTGAAAGGCCCCAGCTGAGCCCACAGGCATGATAACGGGGGCTGTGTTTCGGTCAGAGAGGTGTGTGGGTGTGTTTGTTCGCACGGTCGTAAACGAGGGTAAGAGCCCATGAAGGGGACCTTTGTACACCCCCCCCCGGAGGATGATCTGTGTCAGAATGGGTCCCCTCTTCTTCCCCAAATCCGGAGGGGGGGGCGAGCGGTTCTGAGAACTGCCCTTTCATCCTGCGCCCGGCGGTACGGCCGTCGGAAGTAACACGCCCCGCTCACCGCTGCTCCGCCATTTCCGCGGTCGGGGGCAGAGCATGCTAATTTTCCCGAGCCCGTGTCTGGGTGCCGTTTTTTTTTCCCCAGGAGCCTTTTCCCCACTGGAAGCTCTTTCTCTCTCTCTCTCTCTCTCTCTCTCTCTCCAGCGCTTTTCGCGGTAAGCCTGGCGTTTGCGCTGGCGGGTCTCGCCCGAGGACGGACGCAGTTTCCCGCCTTTTTTCACCGCGTCGCCGCGGATGCAGAGAGACGGGTCTGACAGGCGGTTGAGCACGCCTGTATAAAGGCGCCCTCTCTGAGTGTTGAGAGATGCCCTGCAGTTTGGAGTCTCACCTCAGCGTAGTCTCTGGCCCTGAGGGGCGGGGCATAATGGGGCGGGGCATAACCCAGGGAGGGAGGGTTCGGTTCTCGCCGTTACGCTTCGTCTCGTCAGGCTAGGGCAGCTTCTCCGAACGATCGGGTGTCTTCTCCGCACCTACGGCAGCCCCTGACCCCCCCTGAGCGCGGTCCTCCAGCATAACGGTGTCCCAGCCCTGCTGACGGGTTGCAGGATGGGGGGGGGGGGCGGGGGGGAAGGCAGAGGATGGTTGTAGGTGTTCCAGAAGGCGAGGACAGGTTCGTCTGTAAAGTCCCCAGGTGATGGAGGATGGGACAGCAATGCAGCAGATATGACTGAACGTCCCACGCTGGGTCCTGAGTAAGAACAAGCAGGATGAAAACGTGGAGGTATAGGAAGCAGAAATCCTGAACAGGAAGTTGCTGGAGGGACGGGTCCTCCCTTCCTCTGAGCCGGCGGCCTCGTGCCGCGTGTCATCGGATCCTCCCGCCAAACGGCACGGGGGAGACGGACGGCCCCCCCAGGGAGGGGCGGCGGCAGACCCCCCCCCCCCCGCACAATGGGACAAACAGAAGCGAAGACTCTGAAACACAGGATATCCTGTACAGGAAGCGCCGGGCACCCCTCTCCAGCCCCCCCCACGAATCCCCCCTCCCCGAACAGCTCTATCCTGTCCGCCGCCGTCGCTCCTCGCAGCACCACGGAGACCCGGGGCTCGGAGCTGTGTGGCAGGAAGGACGGCGGAGTACTTCCGGGTCGCCCAGGGTCACACATCAGCCCTGTGGAGAGCACACTCTGCTGCAGCTCCCGTTCCCCGCCTCCCCCTACCCCCTACCCCCCATCCCTCCACCCCTCCATTGTCTGGAAGCAGGAGATTCGCACACTTCCTCAGCTGTTTTATTTTTACCCGCCACCGGGGGTGGCGCTGAGCAGGGCGTGGGCGGATTACCCGCACCCCGTGGCCTCGGGGCACGCACTGCAAGATTTTTCCAAATTTCCCTCTGCACAATGAGGCGGGGAGTACCCTGTCGACAGAACCCCCTCCCCCTGAGCAGGGCTGTGGCCATTTAGCGCCGCCCTTCAGGCCTGGAGGGTACAGGACGGAATCTGACGGACGACAGCATCGATCGAGTGGGCTGTGCCTCTCCACACGGTGGCGCTGTGCTTTCAGGGCCAGAAACACAGCCATATCTCTATTTCATAATCCTCTCATTCATATCTTCTTTTAAACAAGTCTGATCTTCTGAAAATTGTACAGCACATACTGGTTTATGTTACACACACTAAAATGAACAAGGTCGTATTTAAATTCAAGCATATGGAAGTCTTTTGCGAGCACCATCCAATATTTAATCCCGTTTTAATCCCTGAATGTTTACCCGCTATAATCTTGAATTTTCTAATCCCAAATAGATAATTCATTTAATTATCTTATCAAGGGCCTCCTTAATTATCCAGAGGATTTAATTCGGTGATGTCATCGTAATGCTCTTGCATTGAGGAACACACTAAATCCTCTGGGCCAATCACAACCAATGAGTGGGGAAGCTCTTTAGAGTCTAAACAGTACATAAATGATTAGCCTGGAAGGGCTGAGCAGCAAGTTATAGTGGTCGTATATTCAGGTGTTCTTATGTTCTGCAGTATGATTTGGGTTACAAAAATCATATTTTAAAGGTGTTAGTCTTTTGGGTTACGAAAGTCATATTTTAGAGGTGTTTATGTTTTTGCTAACAAAAATCGTATTTTAAAGGTGTTTGTATTTGGGGTTACAGAAATCATATTTTAGAGGTGTTTTAAATCGTCATCATTGCAGTAATTTGTTGGTTTGTCAGTCCACTGCAGAGCTGAAAAGTCCAGGATTCAGAAAGTAAAAGTCCTGCCATGTGTTCCTTCCACCCCTGAACTCAGCCAGCCGATTTCCCTAAATTAACTCCACCTCATGGCAGATAAATTGTTAGTTAGCAAATCCAGGTGACTGGAACAAAACACTGGGGAGGACTTTCACTTTCTGGAGCTGGATTTTGCACGTCTGGCCCACGCGGACAAACACAAGCGAGGTCAGGGAGCCCGGCTGAAGAGTGACATCATCGCATCCGTTCCTCTCCATTGTGAGTTTTTTCAGACTGCTGTTACAGACGTTCCAATTTAGGCAGCGGGGGGGGGGGGGGGGGGGGGGGGGGGGGGGGGGTGGGGGGGGGGTGGCTACTGACCTCAGAACATTCCATTACATTACATTGCAGGCATTTAACAGACGCTCTTATCCAGAATGACGTACAGAATGACGTACAACAGACAACGTGCATCAGAGCAGAGCAGTTGCGGGCGTGTGCTAGCGCGTCGCGCGCTGAGTCTTGCGTCTCCATTCGTATGCCCATATGCGTCGTACCCGAGGCCTTTTGGCTGCTCTGAACCCGGAACGTTCCCCCGTTAGGACCCCAGCCCGTTTTAACAAAAGAGCGCCTCCACCTGCGCGGGGAAGTATTCACGCCGGCCCATCGCACCACAACACGGGTGCGGCTGGTCGTTTGGGCGGGGTGCGTCCCGGACAATGAGGAGAGGTAACCTGCAATGCTTTCACACCTGCCATGCCTGTAACGCCCCTGGGCCCATCCGAGCTGTATTTCTGGGTGAGGGGGGAGGGGGGAGGACCACTGAGAGATGGAACAGCCGACTGATCCAGTCCAACTCAGGCTGTTGAGCCCCTGCTAAATTTGTTCCAAATGTTTAAGGAGATTTTAGGTATTTCTCAACACAAGAGGCATCCCCAGTATTAAAACACCTCTGCACTCAGTTGGATGTTAGGTAAATGCAGTTCTTCTGGACTTTTTAGCAGTACAGTCACCTTCCCAGAGCTGGATGGGAGAAGCCTCTTGTTTCAGCTGAGAGTGATTATTTATTTGCTTATTTATTATCAATATACGAGTTTCTAAACGAATTCTGGAGCATTCGGCCCGTTGTCCCAGAGTTAGGATACTTTCCTCTGTAGTTCATCCGCAGGTCTGAATAGCACCTCAGAAGTGTTTTCACAGGGAGAAAAAAAGTACATTTTGGGGCGCCCACAAAAATATGGGCGCATACCCCATTTTACAGAACAGACAGGAAGTGCTTCTGTGACCTCATTTAACAATCCCACAATCCTGCTGTGACAGGGTAGCAACTGAGAGGGGAAAAAAACGCACACACATGCTCTCTCTCTCACACACACACACACACACACATGCTCTCACACAGTCACTAACACGCACAAACATACACACGCACACATGCACACACAAACGCACGCATACACAGTGACACACAAACACATGCTCTCTCTCAAACACACACACACACACACACACACACACATGCATACGCACTCACATTCTCTCCCTCTCTCACACACACACACACAAACAACAGCATGTAGGGGAGCGATTGTGTATTGCTGAAGGGTGTGTATTGTCTGAAGAATTCCCTGCGTTGCCCATTGTAATGCGTGATGAAGGCCAGTGTTACCCTATTAGCTCAGATCAGCTGGGCTTTCATGAAGCACTTTACTGGCCTTCCTTAAGAACAGTGCGGTCCTACAAACATGGCCTACACAGCCAGCTTTAGCCTTATATCACAAATAACACTCAATTCTGCTTCTTTATTAAACAAGTCCCTGATCACAACAATCAATTTATCAGTTCTATCATTAGCACTCTTTATTTACCAAAAGATTAGCATTCTTTACCACTGATCGCCCCCTAATGACATCCAAAATATCTTTTCAACTCATTTTTATCCCCCATTTCATGTTTGCTCCAAATTCTGAACACCCAGTGCCATTCAAAACTCTTTTCCCTGGCAACACTATGGAAAATTATGTGTTGCTATGATATCTGAGAGAGAGTGTGAGAGAGAGACTGAGTGAAAGAGAGAGAGAGAAAGAGAGAGATAGGGGGACAGAAGTGCGAAGGCTTGTTTGATGTGTGATTTTCTCAGATGAGCACATAGGGGATTATGAATGTCCGTGTGCTTTCATGTCCAATTCATTAGAGAATTTAATTGTTTATTTCAGGTTGTGGGCCATGGAGTGTTTGTGTGTGCGTGCACGTGTGCGCATAGGTGTGTGCACGTGTGTGTGTGTGTGTGTGTGTGTCCCGCACATAATAGCAGTTGTGTGCTGAGGGGGTGACCCCTTTCAGGTATAGCATTACTGTTCCATTCACAGTCCCATCGCACTGTAACCTGAGAGAAACTTTTTCATGTGACTTTGCGTGTGTGTGTGTGCGTGTGTGTGTGTGCGTGTGGGCGTGTGCATGCGTGTGTGTGTCGCTTTCCACCATGTACACACAGAAGGTACGCTCTGTGAAATCGGTGCAAATGATCGAGTTACCGCCCTAAAACTTAACTGCGTCTTGTAAAGGATCTCCAGGGGAAAGTCTCGCCAGATCTCTTTCATCATGTGACCCGCGCTGAGGGGGCGAAGCCGCGGACCTGGCGCCGGGGCGGCTTTAAAAGCAGGGGGGAGGGATCAAACGCGCCCCTGCTCGGTTTGGGCCCCGCCGCGGTCCTAATCCGGCCCGAATCGGGCCAGCTGGAGACGGGGGGGGAAAAACAGCTCGTCCCTCCGTGACCGGGACGGAGTGTCTCTTACCCATGAGAAAACCGCCAGAACTCCCCGAAGACGCCGCGGCCCGATTTCTCACGCACGACCGAGGACAGCTTTGTTTTTCACATCATAACTTCCTTGGCTTCCTTAGACTTGAATCACTTATTTATTTCAAGCGCGGCATCCATCTTGTATATTTACTGGATGTTCACTGAAGAACTATTCGGACCACTTTCCCAAGGCCGTCAGATAAAATGTCATCTAGCTTTCCGTGCTGGTCTATGATCACTAAGCTCAAATCTGTTCTGAACCATGCAAGGGTTTGATCCACAGTCCGTACCAGTGTTTTGTCTCATTGATTAGGTGTCCCCGTGTGAGATTCAAACCCACAACCTTGTGGATACAATCCCAGTTCCATGACTTGTACGCCATGGTTCTTAAGTTTTTTCTTTTAAATTTATTCCCTTCATCTTCTCTCTCTCTCTTTCACCCCCCCCCCCCCCACACACACACACTGGTACTTAAGGACCAGGAACACCTTCACTAACTGAGAAAGAAGGAAATGAGTAAAGACGGAGGGGAAGAGAGAAACAGCGCACCCTTTCAAAGGGCTTAATTTCATCATCATTTCATCCCACTGCGAGTTACGTCTGCAGCCGATGCTGTGGTCAGCCCCCGTCTGATTTCCCCACCACCTCCTCCACCACCTCCACCAACCCCCATCTCACCCTCTCAGACAAGCTGTCTGGCCCTCGGGTAATCACAGCTACAACCCCCCCCCCCCTCCCCTTTCCCCCATCTCCCTGAACAACGACTGAGTGACCTACTCTAATCTCCATCTCATTAGACTAATTATAAACAAAAATGTTTATAACGTCAGATTTGTACAATCTGATTTCAGTTCAACACACTGAAGCCTCTGGCATCTGTGACTGTGTACTCACATACAGGGCCACATATGGTGCAGCATTAATCTTTTTCTGGAAAAAAAAAATCTGGAAACTTAGCAACTTAGCAACCTCCTTCTTCCTCAGCATATCAGAGGACAAGTTGACTGGTTCACAGCATCTGAAATGAAGCGTGAGGTGTACCCATGTCCGAGAGAAGCTGACGCTTCCCCCCAAAAAGGGGGGTTCCCCTGGGGTTTTTGATGATAACTCCCCCCTGAGCTGTTTGCTTGCCCCACTCCCGAGTTAATGGCCCCAAACATTTACCCCCTCCCCTCCTTTATCCTTTCAGCATGGGCAAATATTGATTCCTCTGAGTGCCAGCAATTGTCTCCGATTACCAACCTGACACCCCCCCCCCCTCCCCAACCCAGGATTATGTCTGTCAGGAGAGCCCATTAGGGCTAAATCAAAGGGCTGCCCCAGGAGAATAACAAACAGTTAATAGCTTATTGAGCATTTGTGTCGATATCTCCGATTCAGCAAGAGACCCACACTGGCTGTAACCCGGGTTATTTTTGTACATTTTACACGGTCCCTTATTACTGATCCCTAAACGCTTAATTGAGGGTTGGTAGTTATTGACGATCCCTTGAGGGGAGAGTCACAAACAGCTAATAGCCTATCCAGCATTTATGTGAATATCTCTGATTTTGTGAAAGATTTGGACTGTGTCTGAATAAGCCTCATAACTACTCTGTCCTCGAAGTATGGGCTGTCTAGTAAGCATACTGCATACCGTTTAGTACATGATGAGAAGTATGGGAAAAATACCACCATACTATTCTAACCGGGAGCGTCATACGTCATCCTGCGATGTGGTTTACACTCAGTAGTCCGCACTCTAATTCAGTTGGGGGGTGACAATAAGGCGTTTCCAAGCAATTCCGTAAACAGTGAGGTCAGTTTTAACAACGTACCGTAAAAAGCAAAGAAAGCAGACGTATTTAAATGCAATCCCGGCGTCACTGGTATTTAAATTTCCCGCGGCCATCTGTGTTTGTCTGCTGACGGAGTACGACATCAAGCTGTATGTACAGCATACCTAAATCACCAAAGAGTTCACTCACTTTCTGAACAGTGTGCTCCTGAATAGCAAAAATGTGCAAATAATTATTTAATCTGGGTATTTTAAGTACACTCAATTTTCTGACATTTTGTGTACTTAATCGCTTTAAAAAGAAGGTAACTAGTATACTCAATAGTAGGCAGGTGATTCGGGTACGGCTGTACTCTGGGTTTAACCTCACTGTGTCATTGTGCGGAGGAACACCAGAGGTCCGAGAACACGCCAGTCTGGCGGTTTTAAGGGGGGGGGGGGGGGGGAAGTAGGGGAGGATGGGGTCTGGCTGTGTGCTGCTGTGAGATTGCAAATGGCCAAGATTAACCGCTAACTCGCTGATAAAGAAGCAAATGGCGCATACCTTTTTATCTTTTCTCCTCCTGTATTCAAGCTGTGAGGCACTTTGAGCGCACTGATTATAAAGTGCTGTATCAAATTTAGTATTGTTGTTGAGTGGTAGCTGTAGTAGTAGTAGCAGTAGCAGCAGTAGTAGTAGCAATGGCAGTGGAAGCAGAATCCTTTTTGAATTATGCACTATTTAACTTACAGGTATTCATTACATTACATTACATTTATTTGGCAGACGCTTTTATCCAAAGCGACGTACAAAAAGTGATTCTTTTAATTAATTTATTCTTTTAATTTTTCTGCCACCAAATCCTACATGCGAATGGCCATTACTTGGAAATACACTGGTGATCTAGCTCATCA
The DNA here is from genome assembly GCA_039654925.1 of Anguilla pacifica. Lineage (NCBI taxonomy): Eukaryota > Metazoa > Chordata > Actinopteri > Anguilliformes > Anguillidae > Anguilla > Anguilla pacifica. The sequence continues at coordinate 37,089,303 of CM077297.1, forward strand.
CAGACTGCTGTGTTTGCTCCTCTGCTGGGTGAAAACACCCTCAGCACTTTCTTCCTTTGTCATTCTTGCTTTCGAGGGGGACATAAAGATTGTAACTGCAAATGACGGTGAGTAAGCACACAGTCTACAACAGTACGACTGTGAAATGGTCATTTCTGGCCTGCACAAAAGTCAGTGCCTCCTTGCAAACAGCGACTTTTGTAAAACATGTATGGGCGAGTTATTCCGGTACACTCTAGGTCACTGTCATGCGGCTGGGGTTAGTCAGGATGCTGCCACAGAAAAATGCCTTGGCACAGCTCAGGTAGATAACAATAACAATATTATTACCTGCCTGAGAGGACTGAGGGACCTGGGATTTTAACTCAAGGGTTGCAGGTTCGATTCCCAGCCACCTGCCATTGTACACTTAAACAGGGCACTTAACCCTTTAAGGTGTGAGATCACAAATATGTCATTAGAATGTTCTTAACTGAACATTCTAGATCTGATGTAACAATCACAACTGGGAACTGAAAGCAATGGAGTTCTGGGACACTGACTTAAAATTTTGAAAAAACATTTCAAAAGACCTACTCTTCAAAGGGTTGACTTGACTCGGTAGTTTCTAGTAAAGGTCCAGCTGTATAAATGGACTGTGTGTAAAAATGTGAATGTTATTAGAAATGTGTGGCTATGTACCAACCTCTTTATCTGCTCAACCAACCCCCCCCCCCCCCCCAAAAAAAAAAACAGATCCCAGCACCCAGAACCACGGGGTCATACCATGGGTGGTCTGGCTGGACAGACACATTGACCACAGATGTTTCCAAAAAAGGACAGACAGAATCCATTTTATTACCGTTGTCATTGTTGTTAATTAGCATTGTCCTGAACCCACTTTCACTGCTTGCACCAGAGATAGTTATCTATGAACGTATGCAGCTGCAAATGTTCTGTGTACTTTCAGGCCAGGAGCCAAACTCAAAGGGGGTAACGTCAGTGTCCAATCAGGGGCTCGAACCTTCACTGGCCGGCAATGTCCAATCAGGGGCTCGAACCTTCACTGGCCAGCAGTGTCCAATCAGGGGCTCGAACTTTCACTGGCTGGGGTGCAAGCCCAGCTCCTCTTGGAAGGAAAGGAAGCACTCTATTGGACTACAGATACAAGCAATCAGTGTGACTGCTGTCCGGCGATAAATGAAAAAAGAGAAAGGAAGCATGAATTTTCTGGAGGAAAAGATAGGGAGGACTGCCTGGGAAAGCACCTCTCTTTGGAGTGCTTGAACTCTGAGCCGGACTCAACGGCCATTACAAATCTCACACGCGACTGGTCAGGAGTCTGCACAATAAGCATCACCCACAAAGACAAAGCTCTTCATAAAAAAATGACTTTATTGCAAATTACAATATGCACAAAAGTACGGCGTCATGCAGTGGTCAGTCACAGCCATTTGCAAAGAAATAAAACAAAAAAGACAAATTCATTTATCTGCCCCGCCACTTCAAGGAGCTGCCACCTCTGAAACGTGAGGAAACGCCCCTCCCGTCCAGACATATCAGCGACCATCTGCCTATCCGCACCCCCCCCCAGGGCTCACGCCCCCCCCCCTCAAAATTAATCGCCCCGTCCCACCCCCGTCTGCAGCGCCCTCCCCGACTGACACACACACACACACACGCACACACACACACACAGTCGTCAGGATAAATACGCTAATGGGATTCCCTCTCTCGTCTTTACACAAGTGCTAAAGCGGCCAAGCAGCCGCAGACAGAAACAAAAGTATGAAAATACTGTACATTTCTCTTATCCCCCCCCCCCCCCACCCCCGCCCCAGCACCTCCCGCAGCCCCCTCCCTTCAGAAACCCCCCACACACTCTCGGCAGCGCCGGGTGAGTCCGTCTCACTCCAGGAACAGATTCGTCCCCCGTCAGAAATCCGATCCGCGTGAGGGAGAAACACGTTGGGGTCCCCGCACCCCCCCGGCCTCGAGCCGACGAGGCCCTCGTCTCCGTGGAAACGGTTTCGTGTCCGTGCGCGACACCAAACCCTTGGACCCGCGCAAACTCAGTCCGCAAACAAAGCGTCGTTTTTCCTGTCGCATTTCACGCCATTGTCTCTCCTCTTCTCCTTACACGCTCCTCCAAGCACAAGCAACTGGCTACTTTTAAGGAACAGTGTCCAGTCTTTTAAATGTACTTACATGGTGTTAAGACAGGCAGGGGGAAGAGGGGGGTCAGCCGTCCGTACAGCAACCCTCCCCCTCCCGACCTCCTTCCCGCCGGGGGTGGGTGGGGGGCGTCCGTCCATCACACCTTGACGCCCGCCGACTGCGCCTCGGACTTCTGGGTGGCGAGGGAGTTGATGTGACCGTGCACGGTCTTCTTCAGGTTGAGCAGGCAGAGGCACTGCGAGCGGAAGCGCAGGTCGAAGAAGGCGTACAGGAAGGGGTTGAGGCAGCTGTTCAGGTAGCCCAGGCAGGTGGCGTAGGGGTGGGCCAGCAGCAGGAAGCTGAGCATGGAGCAGGAGCTGGGCGCCAGGTCCAGGTAGGACAGGGCGTCCAGGCTCTTCAGCACGTGGAAGGGCGTCCAGCAGATGGCGAAGACCACCACCAGGGTGGTGATGATCTTGAGCAGCCGCCGCTTCTTCTGGTCCTCCTTGCGCAGGGTGTTGAAGTGGCGGGTGACGGTGCAGCCGATGAAGCAGTAGCAGACGGTCATGGCCAGGAAGGGCAGGAGGAAGCCCAGGACGGAGGAGGAGAGGCTGAGTCCGGCGATCCACAGCGACTCCTGCTGGTGGCTGGGCGTGACCAGCCTGAAGTCCATGGCGCAGGCGGTGCGGTTGAACTCGTCCCGCACCGTGTTGCGGAACAGCAGGGTGGGCAGCGACAGCACGCAGGACAGCGCCCAGATGGAGGCCAGCGAGGCCACCATGGTGCCGCGGGACCGCAGCTGCCCGCTGGAGAGCGAGTGCACGATGGCCAGGTAGCGGTCGAAGCTCAGGCAGGTGAGGCAGAAGACGCTGGCGTACATGTTGACCAGCACCACGTAGCTGCTGATCTTGCACAGGGCCGCGCCGAAGGGCCAGTGGTAGCCCAGCGCCGTGTAGACCGCCCAGAGCGGCAGGGTCACCACGAAGGTCAGGTCCGCCAGCGCCAGGTTCCCGATGTAGACGTCGGCCGCCCGCCGCTTGGACTTGGACTTCCAGACGGTGAAGATGACCACGCCGTTGCCCGAGAGGCCCAGGATGAAGATGAGCATGTAGAGGACGGGGATGAGGGAGTACGTGGGCTCCCACTCGGAGTAGTCGCACATGGTGTCGTTGTCATTCTCCGCTCCGTAGTCGTACCCGTAGTCCAGGGTGGGCTCCATGGTCGGCTGGCTGCTTCTCCCGGGAGGTGCTTTGTTAAATGAAATAATCCAGAGGGCGGACTTCTCTGCGACGCTCTGCGTCCGGCACAGGAAAGAGTCAGAGAAAGCGCTGCCGGATGAGGCACACTCAGCGGTAGGGTGTGAACAAAGCTTCCCTCGGTGGGCAGGAAACCCCAGAGCAGAACAACAAAAGGAACAGCAAACACAAACAGCTCACCAGCACGGGGTGCGAAGACAGAGATCCTGTGTCTGAGTCCGCTGGGCAAGACGGCCCTTTTAAACCCTCTCGGCGGTCGACACCCCCTCGCCCCTCCCACGACGACCCCTACACCTCCTGTTGCCCCGTCAGTCACTACCCCCAAACCCCCTTGCCCCTCCCCTCTTCTCACTCCTTCCCTCTGTCTCCATCTCTCACACATGGACAGGGTCTGAATTAACACTTGGGGTTTTATGGTGGTATTGTTCGCTAGCCATGCAGTACAGACTATTTAAAAAAAAAAAAAGAAGCCTTTTAGTGATTATAATAATGATGTGATCCAAGAGTCTTAAATAGTCCTGTTTAGACTTCAGGACCACAGCTGGTACAGTCAAAAGTAATTATAGCCCACTATTAAGAGATATATTAACTTTCTTGGAAGTAGTGTGCAGGACAGCAGATGGGGCCTTCCAAGAGCAACTCGGAAACGTTTAACCTTCTTATATCCTTTTAACTTAACATAAACGGTTCTCCGACAGAGATAGGGTAAAATATGCACTCTCCGTTTCGTAAAAGTCGCGCTTTAAGACTCAAAACTTCGTCGTGTCATCTTTTTTTGCCACAGATGGCACGGGAAACAGCCAGGCGCGTGAACAGGCACCCAGTCCCCACTATTTTTGCGTTTGTACAGCCCCGAGCCGATTTGATACCATAAATCTGAGAGAAGGCATGGATGTGCCAATATTTTGCCCTCAAAAACAAGCCGGGGCAAGTATGCCCGCTGAATCGCAACACAAGTTAACTAAATTATAATATTAATGCGACGAAATGGAAGGTGTCAAGCGCCGGCGATTTCAGGTCCGTCGAACTAATGTGACGGTTTTAATTTAAATATGCACATTTGGAATTCAACAAATGGCCGACTGGTAGCCAGCGCAATGATTTAAAAAAAAATTGTCACTGAATAAACGCTGCGAAACAGTACAAACCTTAATATTGGAGGTTAAATAATTTATTAATCCATCCGTAAATTAAAAAAAAAAGTTCACCCAAGGCATGCGCATCCACACATATGGCACATGATGTAATGATAATTATCCCATTAAAACAAGCCTATTTATATTTGACTTTCAGATACGTCTTGAAAAACAAACTCATCTGTAGCCTAATCCGTGAATATTCTGCCGTTAATAATCCGTTGATTATACCGGGTAAAATCATATTTTCTCCGCCATTTTATTAAAGCTGATTCCGAGTCTCCCGGACTCTCGGAGTCTCGTCAATCGTCCAGGTTGAAGAAATGCAACTGCAATTAACATATTGCCGAAGCGGTAGACAAGAAATTCAATGGCAAACTCCCGACAGCATACACATTTCTTGAACAGTTTTTTTCCATTGATGCAGCTATTCTTTGATATACTTATTGTGCTAAGTAGTTATTCTGGTCTATTAGGCACCTTTATGAGTGATTTTGCAACGTGTTATACCTGCTGTATTAAAAAGATATACCCGCTTTGAATAAATTAAATCGCGGAGATTAATAGCGCAAGTGTGGATTTCGCTTCCGCGTGCAAAAGCACAGGCTGGGAGGCTGACGTTACGTTGGACAAATTGTGTTCAGCATGAGAGAGAGAGGGACGTTGGAGAAAGAGAGACGCTGTTGCGTGTGTGAATTGCACTCGCACATGTGTGAGACAGGATAAAAACACCTCTCCGTAACGCTCGTAAAGAGAAAAGCCAGACCGCAGCCGCCGATCTCATCCCCGCGCAGCGCTATTGCTGGATATGATTTCAGACTTGAAGGACGCTCCCAGAGCATCTTAAACGGCGCGGGCAAACAAAGCGTTCCTTCCTGCGTAAATTAGAGATGGGCAGCTATCCAACAGGACATCCTCCATCTGATGTGTGTGTGTGTGTGTGTGTGTGTGTGTGGGTGGTGTGGTGTAGTGTGTGTGCATGTGTGAGGTGTGTGTGTGTGCGAGTGTGTTTGTGTGCATATGTGTATGACGATTGAGCGTGGTTGTGTGTGTGTGTGTGTGTATGTGCATGTGTGCGTATGCTGTGTGTGCATGCATGCATGCATGCTGTGTGTTCATATGTGTATGTGCATGCATGCATGCGTATGTGTGTATGTGCATGCATGCGTGTGTGTATGCGTAAACATGCGTGTGCTTGCATGTCCATGTTGTATGTGTTTGTTCAGTCTCAGGTGCGGTCAGGGTGTTTAGGTGGGGGTGTTAGTGTGTGGGGTGCAGCGGTGTGTGTGGGTCAGGGTGTTTAGGTGGGGGTGTTATTAGTGTGTGGGGTGCAGCGGTGTTTGTGGGTCAGGGTGTTTAGGTGGGGGTGTTATTAGTGTGTGGGGTGCAGCGGTGTGTGTGGGTCAGGGTGTTTAGGTGGGGGTGTTATTAGTGTGTGGGGTGCAGCGGTGTGTGTGGGTCAGGGTGTTTAGGTGGGGGTGTTATTAGTGTGTGGGGTGCAGCGGTGTGTGTGGGTCAGGGTGTTTAGGTGGGGGTGTTATTAGTGTGTGGGGTGCAGCGGTGTGTGTGGGTCAGGGTGTTTAGGTGGGGGTGTTATTAGTGTGTGGGGTGCAGCGGTGTGTGTGGGTCAGGGTGTTTAGGTGGGGGTGTTATTAGTGTGTGGGGTGCAGCGGTGTGTGTGGGTCAGGGTGTTTAGGTGGGGGTGTTATTAGTGTGTGGGGTGCAGCGGGATAGCGGGTTAGCAGATGTTCGGTCTCACTCCACACCCTTGCCCGCAGCTCGTTAGCACACCGCAGTGGCGCCCTGCAGCTCGTTAGCACACCGCAGTGGCGCCCGGACCCTGACCGCCGCAGACACAACAACCGCCCGGCGCAGCTCACCTCCGTCAGCGCCCTGAGCCCTGTCCTTTCATCCCTCTGTTCTCTCAGTCTTCTTTTACACCCTCATCCCCCCATTTTCTCTCAAGCTTTCTCCATTTTCACTGGACTTGCAGGAAGCTCTGACTCTGTCACACACACACACACACACACGCACATACACATGGGCATGCATGCGCACACACACACACACAAGCATGCACACACACACAGACACACACACACACAGGCATGCACGCACACACAGGCACACGCACACACACACACACACACACAGACACGCACGCACACATACACACGCATATACACACAGGCACACATGCACGCGCACATACACTCACACACGCACACATGCCCCCATCTGCTCACCCCTCAATGCACCCCATCACCCCTCACTGCACCACCATTACCCCCTCACAGCACCCCATTTCCCCTGCACCCCATCACCCCTCACTGCACCCCATCACCCCTCACTACACCCCATTACCCCTCACTGCACCCCATCACCCCCTCACTGCACCCCATCACCCCTCACTGCACCACCATTACCCCCTCACAGCACCCCATTTCCCCTGCACCCCATCACCCCTCACTGCACCCCATCACCCCTCACTACACCCCATCACCCCTCACTGCACCCCATCACCCCCTCACTGCACCCCATCACCCCTCACTGCACCCCATCACCCCCTCACTGCACCCCATCACCCCTCACTGCACCCCATTACCCCCTCACTGCACCCCATCACCCCCTCACTGCACCCCATCACCCCCTCACTGCAACCCATTACCCCTTACTGCACCCCATTACCCCCTCACTGCACCCCATCACCCCTCACTGCACCCCAGACATTTCCATTATATACTTATTATACATGTAGCCAATGAGGTCAAACTCCTTCAGGGAGTTAGATATTCCTTTCTTATGGGAGTTAGGCGTTATTTACTATACTGATTGAGTGCCTAGTGGAATGGGACCACACACACGCGAGTGCTGGTTCATACCTGCCCACAGAGCAGCTGCCAACGCTGCCGGGTCCCGTCCCACTGCCCTGGTGGCCGCAATGTGGCACTTCCTGGTCACATGACCACCCACAGACTGGATATCAGGTTTAAGCCCCGTTCCCACGTCCCCATTTCAGACGCTGTTTGGTGTCGACTCAACGCTCCTAACACTGAACAGTGAAGAATGAACGCTTGCACTAGCAGGGGCTAATGAGCACTCGGTGTCCATTTGGTCAAGAGACAACAGCCTTATTTTCAAAGTTGGGGGGGGGGGGCATTGGGGGCTGACACTCAAATGACAAGTTGAAAGGTGTGAAGACCTGGAGACTGTTCTTCCCTTCACCCAGACAGACCTGTCACCTGCCCCAAACTCAGGAGTCCCGACAGCCGGTGTTGCCCCGCTAAGGCTGCCCCGCCCTGAGGGAGGAGGGGGTAACACCCCCACGTCAGGCTCCCCCCCATCTCCCGCCGCACGTGTCACTGGGGTCAGGTGTGATTGGGCAGTGTCATAATGTACAATTCTCAGTTTTATTTGTAGGCCCAACCCATCACTGCAAAATGCTCTTTTGATTCGGGAGAGAGGCGTGCACACAGACACACACACACACACACATACACACGCGCACACACACACACACACAGACAAACACACACTAACATTCATGCACACACGTTCGAGTGCACACAGACACAAACACGCGCACACACGCGCGCGCGCACACACACACGCGCGCACACACACAGACAAACACGCACTAACATTCATGCACACACACATTCGAGTGCACACAGACACCCCTGCCCAGCAGTCCACCAGCTGAGCAGCACTATATCTGAGCAGGCCAGGCCTTACGATGGGAAAGCCAAGCAGCCTGCGGGGGCCTCCCTTGCTGGAGGTGGAGATAATTTACCCTCAGCTCCACCCTGCAGGGTGGAGAGCGCTGGAGCGTGTTTACACCAATCGTGGGGTGCACCGCCACACCCCAAACCCAGTGCTTTTATCAACACACGTCATCAAATAGACACATTTTTGGTGCATAAATACTGACAAAACAAGGAGAGCTGCTGTGTGTTTGTGGGTGTGCGTGTGTGCAAGTGTGTGTGTGGGTGTGTGTGTGTGTGCAAGTGTGTGTGGGTGTGTGTGTGTGTGCGCGCAAGTGTGTGTGGGTGTGTGTGTGTGTGTGTGTGCGTGTGTGTGCACGCTTGTCTGACAGGGTTTGCAAGGATCACACCAAAAAGCTCTACTCCCTGCTGTGCCTCCATGTCTTGAACCCAGGCTGTCCCTCCACCGCCCCCCCCACCCCCCCCCCCCACCCCGCCCCGCGCCCCCCCAAAAAAGCGCAGTGACTCAGATCCGAAGCGGCCTTTCCTGGGGCAATCAGGGGGAGCGCGGAGACGGGGCGGCCGCCGTCGCCACCGCCAGCGCCGTGGCGAGCGGGCGTCTTCCTGTTTGCCTGTTTATCGCACATCTCCCGGCCCAGCATGCCGCGGGCCCGAGGATCGCCGGGACGACGGCCTGCGGTTCACGCAGAGTCCGAAGCCACGGATCTCCCGGCTTCGCCTTTTCCCTCTCTTGTTTGCTTCTAAATATATTTTCTCCGCGGAACGTGGCGGCAAGTCCTGCTCCGCGCGCCCCTCTTCCTCCTCACCCTGCGTGATACCTCAGCCGCATTTTTCCTTTCCTCTCACCCAGAGGGCACCTCCATTATCACTGCAGCACTTATTTCTGTGGCAGAGGTGTTCCTGCAGGGTTTACACTGTCAAGTTGTTTATGCTGTTCATTTACGCAGTTGGTTATTTTTACTGATGCACTTCAGGTTAATTGTCCCGCTTAAAAGCACAACAGCAGCACCCTACGTGGGATTTGAACCCGAAACCTGAAATCAGTCAACTCAACAGACAACCCTGCCACCCTCTGGGCATGTGTATGTGCAGTACGCACGTTGTCTAAGTGTTGCACACGTGAAGAACTCTTTATATTGGAGCTTTAAATACTCTATAACACTAATGCAGTAGAGTTTTGTAGTTGTTCCAATGACCTTCGGTATGCACTTATTGCACGTCGCTTTGGAGAAAAGCTTCTGCCAGACAAATGTAATGTAATGTAATGTAATGGTCTGCTTCTGCTGCGTCTGATTGGACGCCTCTGACTCCGCGGGCCAATCAGGTGCTTACGCGGGCTGCCTGCGCCAGCTGCGCGTTTAATGCAGCTCTCCAGCGCAGTGGCTGGGGGACTGAGGGCTGAAGCAGGTGGGCTTGCAGCTCCCGACCCCCCCACCCCCACCCCCCCAAATTAACAAAGAAGGCAGCAGCAGCGATGGGACTTGCACGCTAACACACCGGGATGCTCTGAACACAGAAAAGATGAAGATGAAATGTGACGGTTTGCGAGCGGGATAAAAAAAGCCTGCGTACCGAACCTCAGCTGATAAGACTTCCTTTTATGGACAGAGACGCACGGGCGAGCACGCGCTCCTGGAGTTACCACGGGAACCCCCCCTCTCCACCTCCCGTCAGAACCCCTGCCAGGAGGGGTGGGGTGGGGTCACAAGGTGCTTCCCTCTCTGCCCTCTGCCACCTCTCCCTCCTCTCCAACCCCCCCCACCCCCCACCCCCCCATCCCTCCTTCCGAAAGCAGATGCGCTGTCAGAAACCAAAACAGCGGGTCAAACAGGAAGTTCTTCTGCAGCCTCCTCCGACCAACACGTCTATTTCAGACCCACAAGTAGGATGTTTGTTTATTTTCCATTTTCACAGGGGAATAATATTTTTTTTAGAAGAAAATATTGTGTATTTATATCCAATTTCAAATTGTGTTTGATTTCAAATTTCTGTATTTAATCAGGGAATTAATTTTCTCAGTTATTAATACATATTTTGTCTCATCAAATTTATTCCTTTAAGTATTTTTCTTCCATATGAAAGCACTTGGGATATTCGCATCCAGCATTTGACGTCTTGAAGTATATAAGTTCAGAGTGAACATATTTCTCTTTTACACAAGAACATCTGGGATGTCCTGGTTCGATGTTTGTTACGTTGTTACATCTCTAGTTTGGTGAATCAGGAATCGAAGAATCAGAATCAGAATTTGGTGAAGATTTTTGTTAAAACTGCATCTCACACAGGAACCATAACCCTAATCAAACCCTCCCACTGCAGCTCTTTTCCTGCACTAGGGCAGAATCAATACGCAGTTTGTACAATAGGACCTGGGGGGGACTGGGGGGGGCGGGGGCAGATTTGCTGTTGCACAAACAGTAGTTACGGTGGGGAAATAAATATTGCTGTGTCAGCACAGTGCTGTCTGTGTAAGGTAGAAATGGACTGATGTCACTTCCTTTCAGGTGGCCTGGTGGTGGTGGTGGGGGGGGGGGGGGGGCGGGGTTGTCCAATTTTCCACCCACACCTTAAATAACAAAGACTGAAGAGAAAATCTCCTTCAGGTACTATTTTTATTGAGACCACAGCAAGAATGAATTAAATACAATACCTGAACAATACTGTTAAAGAAATGTAGTCATAGCTGTTCTATCGTATCATTGCAAACCTATCTGTATCCTACGCGCTTGGTGATTCAGCCCCTTAACTTTGCTCTGCTGCTGCTTTAACACTGGTAGTTAACTGGTTAATTAACACTGCTGATTGCCCAGAGGTCTAACTCACCTGGTCTCCCAGGTGTAAATGAGTCCTGATTGGAGGAGAGGAATGAACACCAGCAGCACTGCTGGCCTCCGGGGTCAGATCTGAGCACCACCTGCTGTAGCGCCTTGACTAGCAGCTTTGCTGCAGGAGCCACTGCATCCAGAACAAAGGGCCCACCCTTCCTGACCCGATCTCTCCTCCCATTACTGACCTACGGCATTCTGCTCCTGCGGAGTTACTGGGGTGCCTGTGATAAGGGCTTTCCCCGGGTGTCCTGGGTAAATTCCCAACCCAACTTGCCGTCGCACAACCGGGCCATTCCCTGGTGCAGACCAGAGTATTAATTCCCTCGCTCTCAGTCTAAGATAATCTGCAGTAAATGCTGAAGTGTAGAATGACTGCAGCGTACCAACCATCAAGGTCCTGCTGGTGGCAGTTGAGGGTCTCTTTCCCTCTTCACAGTAAAGCCCTGCAGACATGGAATCCACTATCACCGCTCGTGTCATTGTTATTACTTAGAAAATGGCTGGAAGCAAATCTTTCCGCTTCTAGATTCTTCTTTGGAACGACTTTCTGACCTCAGTCAGAGACTCTGTACACCGCATTTTGTAACGCAACAAAATTTTCTGTTTTCCCCAAATTGCATTTTGCTTTTGTGTGTGCGTATGCGTGTGTGTGTGTGTGCGTGTGCATGTGATACACCGACTGTCATACACCGTCTCTCCTTGGAAAAACACACAAATACACACTGAATGTTTATCTGAAAATGCACACAAACAAGTGCACGCACGCAGTCTCACGCAATGTGTACAAACACGGTCCTAGTCCTGGCGCAAGGGACTAATTCATAATCTTATGTTTTTTCCCCTTCTTTTTTTATCAACCACTCCATAACCAGAAAGGGGGGATGAGGGGGGGGGGATTATAAATATAAACAGCTGCTCCCTGATTGATTTTGCGTCTGCCGGGCCATCCATCGCGAGGAGACGGCCCTGGACGTGCGTTTCCAGGACACGTGCAGATGCACAAGCGTCTTTTCTCGGGGCACTTCCTGTCGTTCGCGGGCCGCTTCCTGCCCGCCTGCTTCCTCTGATGGGGAAGTGCGCGGCCGAGCCCGCTCGTCTCCCACAATCCCTTTCTGCTCCCTCGCTTCCTGTTAATCAAACTCCGCCGCACTGTCCTCGTCTTTCGTAGCGCTCTGCCATTGCCATTACAGAGCAGGGAGCGGAGGATGCTAAGAGGAGCACTGACTCCTGCCAAAGGTCTTGAGTCCTGATAAATACCTCCACTGACGTCTCAGGCCTGCCTGCTAACTGGACAAGCAAGTGTAGCAGACTTCAGTCTGTAGTGATGGCCTAACAGCCCAACGAGTAGAGTCAGCCACATCGGACAAAGGGACTCGAGGATCTGAAGACTTTTATTCCGCACAAAAGTAGCGTGGGGCACCATTAGCACACGTACGCACATGCATGAGCTCTCTCTCACTCCCCATTTCAGCGTCCACAGTGCTTTGACGGGCAGCACGCAACCGCAAACATGTGCCACTTAGGGGTGCACCACTAATTAAAGCCCCAGCTACAACATGTAAAAAGGAACCTACTAACATGTTATCATTACAGTAACAAAAGTAACCTGGCCATATTTAAGGCACTGTCTAAATAAATCTTAAATTGCTTACATTTTGAAGAAGTTCACTTACAATTACACTAATTTAAATATCAAAGTAATTCGAGAATATTAACTCAGCTACACAAGCCTTGGCAGGTCTGGGATCTGTATACTAATGCTGATCCAGATTTTTCTACTTTTTTCTACCGTTTGATTTAACTTCTTACTTCTTTTTTTACTGTCCAGGTATCTTGCGACATTTTTTCCAGACTGATTATCTTTCTGCACTCTTGTTTCTGGACTCTCGGGTCCAGAGAGGGGGGTTTGCAGTGACTCTGGGGCTGAGAGAGAGAAGGGCGACGGACATGCACCTCAAAGACAGCTCTTTAAAGTGATTAAGACAGTCAGCTGAGGGAAGGTTTTATGCATATCCTCCAGCATATCCATAAAACCTTTCCTCAGCAGCAGCGTCAATGCTACATTACACTGCAAAATTCAGCACCTTCGAAAGTTACGGCATGCATAGAAACACTAAACATTCAGCATGATCTAACACCCTCCACAGGCTGTAAGGCAGGTCCTGTATAAGGCAAAAGACTCAGCTAGTGAATGAATATATATTTGTAACAATTACAGTGATAACCAACCAACTAAAGATGTTTTTTTTGTAATATACGTACAAGAATATATTTGAGGATCCCCCTTTTACGGCCCGCCGTGGGAGGTGGGGGGGGGGGGAGCAAAATCACCGCCCC
>CM077297.1:37107720-37112720 GCA_039654925.1 Anguilla pacifica
TTGGTCACCGGCTCCTCTGCGGAACACTGCTGTCATCACGCTGCTCTGACCTCCGGCTTCAACAACTTCCTGTGAGCCCGTGAACCAAGCACCCCCTCCCCCCCCCCCCAACTATGTCTGACCCCCGGCCTTCAGCCATTAAACCTGCACAGACACACCCCAATTCTGCTGGGGTCTGCATCTCTCTCTCTATAACTCACACACACACACACACGCACACACACACTCACAGACTCTCTCTCTCACACACGCACACACACACATGCACGCACGCACGCACAAACACACACACACATTGCCCAGTAACACCTGTCTCAGGTCACACACAGTAATTTGAAGTAAACAATGTGAACACTAATAATGTCACATGGATTCACCACGCCACAGGAGGAGTTCAAAGACACAGCCCATGACCCTGGTTTTAAAAAGCTTCAGGGAGCGATCTGTCATGGAGAAGTACAACCACGGCATGAACGATGCTAAGTGTTATGACAATGTGAGGGTTTTGGGCATAATTTACTATCTGTAGGTTTGAGTAGTGGAAAGGTTAGAAAAAACGCTGACTGACATCATGCAGTTCGGTCACAACAAAAGCAGTCCTGTCAGGGTAAGATGCCACAATTGTTCATGGTAATCTGCCAGGGCATATCCAGCATTTCAGTGAGCAAAAAAAAACAACTTACAGCTCAGCAAAAAGACAACACAAAGGGCCTGGCTGCTTCGAGATTGAAATAGTATTCTCGCAATATTTTTTACTTTTTGGCTGGACCGCAATAGTGGGGCCAGCCCTATGAATGCGAATTGCGAATGTCTGTGACTGAGTGAGTGAATGATGAAGTTACACCATTGGTCAGTCGGATGAAGTGTGTTAGGTCCAGCCATGTACTAGGTTTTGACCTGGTCTTGTTTTATTATATGTCTTTAAAAATATTGTAAGACTAAAATTTTTCTTCAATTTTTTTTGACCAGTGAAGTTGAGCAACAGTGACTCAGCCGGGGGGGTGGGGGGGGGGTTTGAATTTCAGCCCCCACCCACAAAATTCCAACATTAGGAAGAAGAGATTAACGGACGAGTGAACATTAAACAGAGAAGGAAACAACAGATGATGTATTAAACTGACAGATGCATGTATTCAATGTGTCTGCACCCCCGCCCCCCCCTCCCTAGACAGGCTGTCTGTTTTTCTCAGAGAGTGAAGTCTAGCCCCCCCCCCCCCGACAAAACTAATCTCAGTTGCTTATCACAATTTTGGCAGACAGGAGAACATACATGTGTGTGTGTCTGTGTATATGTGTGCTGTGTATATACACGTGTGAGTGTGTGATTGCTTGTGTGCGTTTGTGCGTGTGTGTGAGGTTGTGCATATATGTGTGTGTGAGAGGTGGAAAAAAGCCAAAACAACAGCAGCACTACACACACACACACACACACACTCGCACACACGCTTGTGTGCGGCAGGTGTGGTTTCTGATATTATGGTTTTTTATCTGTTTATCACTAACAAAAAATGCATGAAAATCTCTTGCACAGACACATACAGACACATACCTCTTACACACACACACACACACACACACACACACTCAACTTTTTTTCTTTGATGTGCCACAAGACCACTTCCTATTGCACAGCATTTAGCTGTATTTAGTTGTATTTAACAGTATTTTACTGTATATTAGCTGTATTTAGCTGTATGTTAGCTGTGTTTATTTGTATTGGGGTGACATAGCTCAGGAAGTAAGACCGGTTGTCTGGCAGTCGGAGGGTTGCCGGTTCGATCCCCCACCCTGGGCATGTCAAAGTGTCCCTGAGCAAGACACCTAACCCCTAATTGCTCCCAATGAGCTGATTGATACCTTGCACGGGAGCCTTTCACTGTTGGTGTATGAGTGTGTGTGTGAATGGGTGGATGAGAGGCATTAATTGTAAAGCACTTTGGATAAAAGCGCTATATAAATGCAGTCCATTTTATTTAGCAGTGTTTTACTGTATGTTAGCTGTGTTTAGTTGTATTTAACGGTATTTTGCTGTATTTAGCCGCTGTTTGTGTGTTTTCTCCTTTGACAGCTGGCTGCCTTCAGCCTCCCTCTGAGATGGCGTCTCTGCAGACAGAGAGAGCCGCCCCAGTGGAGCTCTAACAGGAAACGCCTCCCCCAGTATCTACAGCACACTGACATTATCAGCAGCAGCCTTTATCAGCGTCCCCACAACCCACACACACACACACACACACACACACACACACACACACACATATACACACACACACACACACACACACACACACACACACACACACACACACACACACACACACACACACACACACACACACACACACACACACACACACACACACACACACACACACACACACACACACACGCACACACACACACTATATTTCTCTCTCTCCCTCTCTCTCTCTCTTTCTCACACACACACACACCCGGCTTTTTTCATTATTTGTCTGCATGAAAATCCCCCCTGGATGACTTTACATTCAGCGACAGTGCCCTCCAAACGTATGGGAACAGCAGGGTGAAATTTATTCCTCCTATATATTTAAAACATTTGGATTTGACATCAAAAGATAAATGAGACAAAAGTGCAGACAGTCAGCTTTTATTTCATGGTATTTACATGTGTACGTTTTACAGTTTTAACACCTGTATTTGTGTTGAGTCCATACATTTTCAACAGTGCAAAAGTAAGTTTACGGAGGAACTTAAAAGTAAATGAAAGCAACAAAGTCACATTTTTGATTGCACAGCCTTTAATTGCAATAACTGCACCAAGTCTACGGCCCACTGACATTTGAAAATGACTTTCCAGGCCTTCACTGCAGCCACTTTCAGTTGATCTTTGTTTCGGGGGGTTTCTGTCTTCAGTCTCCTCTTCAGCAAGTGAAATGCATGCTCATTGGATTTAAATCAGGCGACTGACCTGGCCAGTCCGAAACTTCACCCTTTTCCCCATATTGCTGAATGCTTGGGTTGTGTAGGCAGTGTTTTGGGGGTCATTGTTCTTGCTGCAGGATGAATCGCTGGCCTGTTAGATTTAAGGAATTTCTTTAAACACAGCCAAACAAAACCTGTCTGTACACATATGAATTCATCCTACTGATGCTATCCTCCCTTACAGCATTAATAAAGAGGAGTCAGCCGGTTCCAGAAGCACCCATAAATGTCATATTTCACAGATGGGGTTGTATGCTTTGGGCCATGGGCTAATCCTTCCTTTCTCCACAATTTCAGCTTTCCATCGCTTTGGTACATGTTTGATTGATCTCATCTATCCGTAAAACTTTGTTCCCCAACTCTTCCCGCTCCTCTCTGTACTTTGTGGTGAATTCTTATAGGGCCTTTTTGACTCTGGCTGCAGATGAGAGGTTTGGATCTTGCAGTGTAGACTCTATAATTCTGCTCTCAAAGTCTTCCGTGTACACTGTCGTGATATTTTCACCCGCTGCCCTGGAGCCTGCTAGTGATGTCACTGACTGTTGTTTCAGGAGCTTCAATCACAGCTCGTAGGATTTATCTGTCATCAACTGCACTTATCTTCCTTGGCTATCCTGCACAGCAGGGAACCCTAGTCTTACCCAGAAAGGGCTGGTGTAGGTATTTATTCCAACCAAGTAGTGACACACCTGATTCTACTAATCAAGGTCCTTAGCAAAGACACTAGTGGTTGATTAGTAGAATCAGTGTGTTACTGCTGTGTTGGAACAAAAGCTTGCACCCACACCAGCCCTTTCTGGGTAGGATTGAGGACCCCTGCTTTATGGAGTTCATTTCTGAGTCCACCAGTGGTTTCCGTCTTTCCAAACTGCTGCACTTCATATAACCAGTGTCTGCGCTATTCTTCTTAATGAATTCTCTTCTCCCAGCTCACAGATTAGCTGTTATTCAGCCATAGCTGTGGTCTTCATGACAGTGTTTGCATGGTTCCCGACTCCAAATGCAATTTCCACAGATGAAAGCAAAGGCTAAAACCAAGTCTAGACGCTCGCTGTTCTTTTATGTGTGAACAGTCCATGCAAAAGGAAACACATGAGCAACAGCTAACACCTGTCAGTCATCCATTAGCTTACTTTTGCACAGCTGAAAATAGGAGGCTCAGCTGTTTCCATAAAAAGGTAAAACACACACATGTAAATACCATGAAATAAAAGTTGACTGTCCATACTTTTGTCTCATATTCATCTCAAATCCAAATGCCTGAAGTATATACAGTACAGTATAATATATTAAACTAATCTCACTCTGCTGCCACCATGTTTTTGGAGGGCACCGTAGGTCACCACACTCATGGGTTCCATGCCCAAAATTGATTCTTTTCACCCCTGTAAATATCACCCAGTGGTTCACAAGCAGTCGCAAGCTCAGTACCTTAGCCATGCGTGGAGCGCACTGCTCCACCCAAACAACAGCAGCCATTTTAGACTCTGCTCCTTTCAAAATAAATTCACCAAAACACCCATTATTGGTTTTGTTGGCACCACTTATGATAATGCAACTATCATTTGTGTCAAAAAGCAGAAGAGCATGTTAATCACAGTTTACAATGCTAAACTTCCCATAACCCAGTCTCATATCACAGGAAACCCAGCCTGATTTGACAGGTAACCCAACCTGATGTCACAGGTGAGGTCAATGAAGAGCATCTTAATCACAGTTTACAGTGCTAAACTGTCCATAACCCAACCAGATAACAAAGGTTACCCAACCTGATATCCCCTGTAGCCCAACCTGATATTGTGTGAAGGTCATGTAAAGGTTATATGAAGATGTGGCATGCTATGTCATGCATAACTACATCCACTGAAACACGTTTCTGTATTGTATTAAAAGGGCTGATTTAGTCATTTTAGTCCAAAGGGACTTAAGAGGGAAATCCTCATGTACCAGGGGAGTTACACCAGTGACTGTGGGTGTGGTCAGTGGCCTTCAAGGTTGCAGGATGCCCCCCGCAAGAGGTACCCAATCGAATGGAGATG
>CM077297.1:37117720-37120220 GCA_039654925.1 Anguilla pacifica
TAAATGGTGACAATATTGGCGTCTCTCCATTGTTGTGGGATGTTCTCATCAGCCCAGGCCTTGGTGATGTATTGGTGAAGAATTCTTGTACAGAGGTACCCTCCCTGCTTTAGCAGCTCAGCAGGGATCTTGTCATTACCAGGGGACTTCTTGTTTCTGAGGGAACAGATAGCTGATAGGACCTCCAGGAAGGTTGGGGGCTGGCTGAGGTTGTGAATGGGAGGAAATTTAGGCAGTTCGTCCAGAATGGTGGGGTCTGCAGCAGAGTCCTGATTAAGAAGGGTATCAAAATGTTCAGCCCACCTCAACAGGATGCTATTCTGGTCCTTCAAGACTGTTAGACCATCTGCTGTTTTCAGGGGAGTGATGCAGCGATTTATTGGGCCGTAGATGGTTTTGACAGCATTGTAAAAATTGTGCATGTCATTTTTATCGGCAAATGACTGGATTTCCTGTGCCTTTTTTGCCCACCACTTGTTCTGCATGGTCCGAATAGTCCTTTGCACTTCCTGTTGAGCTCTCTGCCACTGCTGCCTGGTGATGCTGGATGAGGGGTTGTTTAGGGTTGCCCGGTGTGCTTTGTGCATGTTCTTCAGCAAGTTATGAATGGTATCCGAGTTATCGTCGAACCAGTCTTGGTGGTTCTTGCTCTTATAGCCGATGGTTTGGGTTGCTGCCTCATAGAGAGCCGAGCTGATAGAGGTCCACTTCTGGTCCATGGTGTTCTCTGAACTCAAGGAGAACTCCATCTCCCTTAGTTTCTCAGCCAGGGAGCGACGGAACTCATTTCTTGCATCAATGTTTCCCAGGCGGGTGCAATCTAGCTGCCTCCCGTTAGGCCCTCGCAGCCACAAGGGGGGGCGCACTTTCATGTGGACCTTGGTCACAATCATACGGTGGTCTGTCCAGCATTCTGCACCTCTCATGGCACGAGTGATGAGTACATCTCTGATGTCACTGCGTCTCACTATGACATAGTCAATCAGGTGCCAGTGTTTGGAACAAGGGTGCATCCATGATGTCTTATATTTAGTCTTCTGCTGGAAGATAGTGTTGGTTATGGTCAGGTTGTGCTCAGAGCAGAGAGTAAGTAATCTCATGCCATTTGCATTGGCCTGGCCAATACCATGTCTGCCAAGCACTCCACTCCATATCCTGCTGTTCTGTCCCACTCGGGCGTTAAAATCCCCAAGCAAGAAGATCTTGTCCCTCTTGGGGATCCGGCGAAGAGCCTCGTCCAGTGACTGGTAGAAGCAATCCTTGGCCTCACTCTCGGATGGCAGGGTTGGTGCATAAGCACTAAGAAGTGTGGCGAAGCGATTCTTAACCAGGGGGATACGAAGGGTCATTAGTCTTTCACTAATGCCAACAGGTGTTTCAGTGAGTCTTGGTAGTAGTGTATTCTTGATAGCCAGTCCCACACCGTGCAGATGTTGTCCTCCTGGGGGGTAACCCTTCCAGAAGAATGTGTAGCCCATCCCTTCCTCTGTTAGAGAGCCGTCATCCAGGAGCCTGGTCTCACTCAGAGCAGCAATGTCGATGTTATAGCGACTCAGCTCGGCAGCAACCAAGGCTGTTCTCCTATGGGGTCTATCAGAGCTGCCATACGAGTCCAGGAGAGTCCTTAGATTCCATGTTGCCAGTTTCAGGTTGTATGATTTCTTATTTTTATTTTTATTTTTATTTCGACCGCGGAAGTGGAATGACCCGATAGGTGCGGTACCCTATCCAGGCGTGGGTTGCGTGGGCAGTTTTTAGGCCACTTTTTCTAGGCCCTTCCCCAGTTGGGGTGAGCAGTGCGGTCCCTAAATAGGGCTGCTCAATCGCACAGGGGACTGCCAAAAACAGCTGCCACTCAGTCCCAGCTGTTAGCCACCATATACCCTGTGCTGCTGACGTGCAGGGTTCTAGCTAGGAGCTCCCAGTCCATTCGTACCTGCTCCTGTCACCAGACACCCCATCGCCGCCAGACTTCAACCTGATGTAAAGTCTAGGTACTGTTCACCGTGGTCAGAGGTGGATACCTGCGCAAAGAAGTTTTTAAAGTGCCATAGGGGGTGCACTATCCCCAGTAGCACTATCTTCGCCATGATGAGGTAAGCCCGGTGGCGTGGGTGGACCCAGGACGACCAGTCCCCCATCTTGGCTGCAGGAGGCTGCCGGGTCCTTTGTTTGTTAAGGCCTGCCTATTGCGCACCGCCAGCACGTTGCTTTTCTGTCAGGGTGTGCTCCCTTAGCCTTGCCTCAGTAGGCTTACCCACAAGGCAGTGGGGCTATTTACCCATAGTTGGGACAATGGTTGGCGGGCGTCAGAGCGTGTCCACACGGTGGTGGGCCTGCACGCCGCGTCTCTGGGGCCCATTGCTGCTCCGAGATCACCTGTAGTTTAGCCTGGGACCGCAAGATGCCCAGTTACCATGTGTGGCCACGAGGAGGCACTGCAGGAGTCTTGGTGGTGGAGAGGCTCTGTACTGGCAGTAGGGGAGACTTACACACTCGG
>CM077297.1:37125220-37197720 GCA_039654925.1 Anguilla pacifica
TTTTGTATGAATGAGGTTAAAAGCCTCATGCGGAGACCATGTATTTACTTGCTTGGGTTAGCCGTGAAATGCGGCCTGAGGTTGGTCGTAAAAGTCCATCGTGGTGACAGTGCAGAGACGCACACGGCTTCTCCCCCCAACACACCCCGGGAGGAGCACGGTTAAGAACTCTTGCGCTCTGTTTCCTAGCAATGTTGCTGGGAAAGCAGAGACGTATACAGGCGTATACAGTGATGTAATGACGTGGCTCTCTAACCCGTGGAAAAGCAAACTGGTTCTTAGAAGGTTCGCAAGTTGAACCAACTGCGAACTGGCACTAGCACCAGCCCAGAACCAGAACTACGTTCGCATTGGTGGAAAAGAGGCATGTGTGAATCACCCTCTGGGGGGGGGGGGGGGGGGTCAGGGTTATTTTGAAAAGATCTGCCAATTAGGTTAATTAGTGCTCTGGACAGGAACAAAAACAGTCCAAAATTACCGGGCAATACCCAGGCCCCCCTCCCCAGCTCTGGTTTGTCAGACACAGGGAAGCGTTTCCTGAAGCAGCATAGCCTACGTCAGAGTTCTCGTGCTTACCTTTGACACCAATTCATGCTCTTTTTGAGTCCTTTCAACGTCCCTTTTCTCCAAAGCGAAACGGTCTTAAAATCTGCACTGTCGTCCGTTGAGCAGGTGCAATGGCGGTTGCTAAGAGAAAGATAAATCATAAGGTCACTTATTTTTATTTATTTATTCATTATTTGTTTGTTGAACTATTTTGCTGGGAGGGGCTTGAAGCTGGAGAGTTTTTTATTTCATAAACACCTGTCATACAATTTATGATCACATAATTAGGCCTACAGAAAAAGCAGATATATAGGCTAGCTACTATGTTTGCACAACTGCGATAAGCTCGTTCAAAACTAATAAAGACAAACGTCCTAGTGCACAGCTGAGCACCCAACATGCAGAATAAATTGAGTGGAGAGACACAGAACAGTGTGTATATTTCCGTTTCCATATCAGTTCATAAACTTCATAACACTAAAACCACAGAAAGTGCACTTGATAGCTGACATCAGATAGGCTACTGAACAGACCGGGAAAACATTTCAGCGATCTGATAGCGGAGTTAAACTGGTGTTTTACTGAGCGCAACGAATGCTCGTAATGAATCGGTTCAATCCCATTGATTAAACCTTGTAGTTGCACTTCGTCACGCGAAAAATCAAATCCCCTCTTAAACTATTGCCATTAATATAGCCTTTCTTCTGCAGGTGAAGCAGAGAACGCGATTAGTCTCTGTGATATAATGCAGTCTCTGCCATTTTATAAACAAACCTGTTTGGAACGATAGGTCAAATTTGTCAATGCCAAATCTTCCAAGAAAGACTGGCAGTGGTTGTAGTATTTGCGGACGGGATGGCTGCCAACTGCTTCACCTCCATTTTCGGTGTACAGCTCGGCTGGCTAAAGGCTTTAGCACACTCGTTTTAGAGTTGTTTACTGTTGTCACCTTTTTTGTCACTGTTGTTATTGACGCAAAAACGTGCAGCGGTATTCTATCGTTTTGCTAATATTACATTTTCGAAAAAATGTCTAATATCAAAAGTAAATGTGGGTGGTCAATCGATAATTGACATCATGCTTGCGATGACAGCAATGATTGGCTGTCGGTGATGAATATTAAAATAAAATAAAAATAATTTTAAAAGTAATCTCCAAATAAATCATCGCCTTAAAAACATTCCCGCTCCTCAATCATGACATCAATACTGATCGCTACTAACCAATAGAAGGGAGCCACACCTTTAGCACCTCTCCCCCTTCTGCACCCACGCAGCAGCACAGGTAGCGCAGACCATTAATTAAGAAACCTATAAACGGCCTTTGTAAAACGATGAACCCTCACCTCCCTGACATCAAGGTCAGCAATGGTTTGCGTGCCAATCGGGAGAGTTTATGTGTAACCAGCGGACCAGCATAAATGGCCCAACTACGCCACCGGGTGGACACATTGGGAAAGGTAGTCTCTATCAACCGTTATATCAGTTTACGGGCTAAATGTTCTCCATCTATGCCTGTTTACTGAAGTCCCATATTCCAGTGTTTGCTAATCACATACAGCACGTATGAGAGAACGCAACAATGTTTGAATAGTATCAAATTTATTCACTGTAAAAGGTGTTTTTTTTCTACAGCATTAGATAACAGATTTTTGAATTAAAAAAACAACAAAAAAAACAATCCTCCTGTCTCTCAACACATGCAGCAGGGGCTCTTAAACATTCAGAGAGAAAACATGATGTTGGCTTTGCGGAAAGACGGGACCATCCGAGCAGTTTGTGAACGTATCGTACGGCCGCACATTACCGCCATTTTCTGCTCCTGACGGCTCCCTGGAAGAAAGGGCCAGGGCCCGGGAGTGAGGGGCACTCCAATGGCTGCAGGACTGCTTGCGGTCCGAGCGGTTTTAACATTAAAATGGTGGGTATCTGCTGAGCACACTCAATACATGAACGCCAGAAAACTAACAGAGAACAGGTGTGTGAGTGTAAAGAACTTTGGTCCGAGTAGCAATAGAGCAGTAATTAGAGTAGCAGAGTGGAGTAGTGGTTAGAGTAGCAGAGTGGAGTAGTGGTTAGAGTAGCAGAGTGGAGCAGTGTTTAGAGTAGCAGAGTGGAGCAGTGGTTAGAGTAGCAGAGTGAAGTAGTGGTTAGAGTAGCAGAGTGGAACAGTGGTTAGAGTAGCAGAGTGGAGTATTGGTCTGAGTAGCAGAGTGGAGCAGTGGCTAGAGTGGAGTAGTGGTCTGGACTGCACACTTGTGGATCTGAGGGTTGCCAGTTTTAATCCTTCACAGGACAGCACAAAGCTCTGAGGAACATATATATATATATATATATATATATATACGTACAACATTTTTCCAATCTTCTATTGTCCAATTTTGTTGAGCCCGTGCCAATTGTAGCCTCAGATTCCTGTTCTTAGCTGACAGAAGTGGCACCCGGTGTGGTCTTCTGCTGCTGTAGCCCATCTGCTTCAAGGTTTGGCGTGTTGTGTGTTCAGAGATGCTCTTCGGCATACCTCGGTTGTAACGAGTGGTTATTTGAGTTACTGTTGCCTTTCTATCAGCTCAAACCAGTCTGGCCATTCTCCTCTGACCTCTGTCATCAACAAGGCATTTTAACCCAGAGAACTGCCGCTCACTGGATATTTTCTTTTTCGGACCATTCTCTGTAAAGCCTAGAGATGGTTGTGCGTTAAAATCCCAGTAGATCAGCAGTTTCTGAAATACTCAAACCAGCCCGTCTGGCACCAACAACCATGCCACATTCAAAGTCACTTAAATCACCTTTCTTTCCCATTCTGATGCTTGGTTTGAACTTCAGCAGATCGTCTTGACCATGTCTACATGCTTAAATGCATTGAGTTGCTGCCATGTGATTAGCTGATTAGATATTTGCGTTAACGAGCAGTTGAACCGGTGTATCTAATAAAGTGGCCGGTGTGTGCGTGTGCGAGTATATATGTATATGTGTGACCTTAGAGGAGCACCAATAAGACTGGGACATACTGGAACATGCAAGCCGGCGCCAAGCCAATCATAAGCGTACATGCTTGGTGAGGGTTTAAGAAAGCTGGTAGTTTCTCTCACAGCAGAGTACGACAACACATGGGACAGGCCACAGCGTTCGATAGTGTAGACGCCCCGCACACAACCTTCAGATAACAGCTTTGAAATGGTCAACGTTCCTGTGAGCAAGAAACAAACAAATAAAAACAGCTTATACATTCTGCCCAAAAACAAAAACTTCGAAGCTTTACAAAAGATTTAATTTATAAATCTATAGTGTCATAAGTCTGTTATCTTTATGTTATATACAAGAATGTAAATCTTTACAGGATTGAAAAAAATAACTTTGTACATAAAAACAAAAATGAAAGTCCTAGATGCCAGTTGGCTACTTCACATACAAAATTCCTCCTCATCATTCTTGCCGGTCAAACTTCCTGTTTTCTGTGCGTCTCTAACAGCACAGTCTATTATTCCAGGAACTCCCAGTGCAGACACACAGCCTGGGAAGGTTCATTTTCCACTTCGTGCCTTTCCTGCTTCATCCTGGAACTGTCATGGGGGGCTAAGTGTAACGGCATACAGAACTACTTTTCCCACGATGCACTGCATAGACTCAATGCACTGCTGTATGCTAGGCAAGCAGAAGTTAAGAAACTTCCAGAATGGATCTCTAACTAAATGCATGAATTTGAAATGAGACACGACAATATTAAAACTGCATTTGTCTGTTTGTCATTTGCTGATTTGCATCAAGGAATCGGGCAATCAACGTAAAATAAAACACCAAATTAATAATTAAACTACAACTCCCATGAGGGCACTACATATCATAGTGACTGGTGTGACCTGCAGTTGTAGTTAAACATTACTTCTCATGCCAATTCTTAACACGTTTTTGCTCATTGTCAAACAATTTGAACAGCCACTCCCAGCTATTTGTAATTGAAATGTTTTGATTGTATTTTCTTCCGATCTGTCAGCCTGGAAAGCTCACTTCTCATTGAGAGAAATCCGCTCTGATACAGAAGTGAGATTTGTCCTGAAGCTTCCCGTTGCGCAGGCTGTTGCTAAAGAAGTGGCTTTCCTGGCGCAAACCCACAGGGGAGAGCAGCCACTCAACCCCAGCGGCCATTTTGTAATAAAACTTGGAAACGGGGCTTTCAAAAGGGCCAGGGGCGAGAAGGGCCGGGGGGGGTATAGCTGCGTGGAGGCGCTTGTTTCCTGTTTGTTCACTGCTCCGAGGGCAGAGCAGGAAGTGCTTACTGAATGTGTGAAAGTTAAGGCTACTCTGAAACATGTGCCAAACATCAGCTAACAATAATTTCTGCAGCTTGACCATAAAGCATGTTCCAGTCCTGCTTCTCTTCACTTAGGAACCCTGGGCACATGATTTTGTGAAAGGTTTCCCAGTCATTTTAAATGAGGAATGCTTTTGTCAGGCAGAGGAATGTTTTTGCTATTGAAACTCACACTTGAGTGAAGAGGAATGTTTATAACTGAAGGGAAATATTGTCAAACAGTGCCCCCTGATGCTCGGGAATATCCACTACAACTCTCGCTGCCGTCCCATAACTCAGATGAAATCGGCCACGACAACCGTATGGAGTTGGGTCTGTATCTCAGGGACGGCAGGTTCAAATCCAAAATGGGGCAGTGCCGTTGAACCCTCGGGAAAGGTACTTAACCTCAACTGCTTCAGTAAAAATCCAGCTGTTTAAATGGGAATTACATAAGAAATGCGGATGTGTAACTGGCTCTGGAGAACAGTGTACGCTCGGTAAATAAATAACGAGGAGAACACTGACCTCTGTGTGGAGTGGGCGGGGTCAGCAGTGAGCAGCCAAACCGGCCAATGGCCTTCTGAGAAGGTGAAGCTTAGTGGGGCTGGGGATTGGTTGGCACTCGGAAGGGAGAATTGTACTACAGAAAAACTACAGAACTACAGAAAGTGGAGTTGGTCCTTAGCCACGGAGGTCAGTTAAGATCAATTCATTGGCACCAAAACAAAAAGAAAAAACTGGCTCTTAAAATAGCTTCCTAACACCGCCGTCTCCACCCCACCCCCAGCTGATTGGCTGCACAGTCTCTGGAATTCCATGCCGGCCCTGGTCCTCTATGATGTCACAATCAAAGAGGGCTGCGGCTGTTCTTCCCATATAAATGAAAACTGATAAAATGAGCTAATAAAAGATGGCAGCCAGCACACTAGCAGAGTGTTTCAGCAACACACAGTCTTGTTTTCAGAAACCTTTCCATGTCCCTGAAAAGGAATGATCCGGAAGACCTGAATGGACAGAAAGGAGTGCCCTCCAGCCCTGACCTGGGATCAGCTTTAGCTGTTTCTGCACAAGGGTTTGGGTTAGGGTGAGCATTCAGTCAGCTGACCCCAGATCAGTGCTTGGGGAACTTCCACAGCCCTCCAGAGGAAACCGTGCAGGTATGTCTCCTAGGCTTGGTGGACATTTGGACAAAGGGCGACCCAGAATCCCTGTGTGTACGGGATTTCACACTGGCCTTTAGTTCAGAAACAGCACAGACTATTGTAGTATGATATAAAAACACAAATAAAAAATAAAAACTCGTTAGACAGCGGCTTGGCTTTGAGGGTTGGGGGCGAGGGGGGGGTGGGGGTGTTGGTCAACGTGTAAACTGTCCGGGTCTGGCACTGCAGGGGGCAAAAGGTCATGTGGGAGGAGCTACAGAAATCTGCTGATGTCACAATGGGGAGAGGCGGGGCTGTGCGGGAGGCTGCCCCAGGTTTCCGAGACAGTCATCATCAGCAGTCATTCGCTCCTGGCCCCTCTCCACCAATCCCGGCCGCGCTTCCCCTCTCCCGCCACAAGAGGGCGAGCTACAGGTAGGTGTCGTGCTCCGTGCTGCTGACGCTCTGGGCGGAGCCATGGAGGGGCGTGTCCTTGACGAGGGGGCGGGGGTCGCTGGGTAGGAGGTTAGAATTGGCCGGCCCCTCCTTCCCCATCGGCCGGCCCCTCCCCCTCGCCGCGTCCTCCTCCTCCCCCACCCCCGCCCCCCTCCCGCCAGGCCAGGACGAGGAGGGGGGGGCGAGGGGCGAGTCCACGACGATGGTGGGCTTCTGCTTGAGGTCCTGCCGGCTGGGCGGCTCGGCGGCCATGATGGCGCGGGCGCCGTGCATCCTGGGAGGGGACTTGCAGCGGAGCTCGCCGTGCGTCTCCTTCCAGCGCCGCAGCTGGGCGTGGTGCTCCTTCTCGATGTCCCGCTCCGACACGGTCAGCTCCAGCACCTGCGGGGGGGGGGGGGGGGGGGGGGGGGTCGGGGGGGGTCGGGCAGAAACATAGTGTGAGAGAAAGATGAAGTGGAATGAAAGAGCAATTGTCCTTGAAGTTAGAAGGGGAACTAAGAGATAATGGACTTCTGTCCCACCACAGTTCCGAGTTACATTAAAAACGGACACACTCGGCTGCCTAGGAGATCGCCCTGTAATCCTTTAATAAGTGATGAGAGCAGAACTGTAACCAAGATAAAAGTCCATCAATTTCAGCCAGCAAGTGTGTGGCCTGCACAGTGTCTGCAATACCTATGAAAACCACTGGGTGGCAGCAAAGCCACAGTTTTCAGTAACATTAACAGGCTTTGGATGATCTCACCACCGACAGGTTCCATTCACTCTCAACCACCAACGTGATGGAAAAATAATTACCATATCCGGTGAGAAGATAAAGCTGACCTTTAGCAGGGAGATAATTTATTCCTGAACAGATGTGTCAGACTTGGGCAGTCTATCAGACCCTTTCAGTTCAACCCCTCTCTCCATTCGTCCACAAAACGAGAGGAACAATGAGACTGGAGCGACACCCAGATACATTTTCCACACAGAGCTACTTTATTAGCTGTAACAGAGTCAGCCCTGGATTTCTACATGAACTACATTTCCCAGAACACACGGGGGCCGCTGGCGGTTGCGTACCTCTCGGACCAGGAAGCTCTCCTGCATGTAGCGCGGCTGGATGGCTCGGAGCAGCTCCATGGTCTCGTATTGGCCCGGGCACTTCTTCAGCTTCTCCTGAGATCCCAGCATGCATTTCAGCAGCACCAGGCCCACCCGGAATATGATCTTTACACCTGAGGGTGGGGAAACAAGTTAGGCGTGCATCTGAGTGCACTGGGAGTACTGCTGTGTGTGAGTGTGTGTGTGTGCGTGCGTGCAAGTGCGTGAGTGTGTGTATGTAGTGTCTGCGTGTGTGTGAGTGAGTATGTGTGTGTGTGTGTAGTGTGCTGCGTGTGTGTGTGAGTGAGTGTGTGTGTGTAGTGTGTGCGTGTCTGTGTGTGTGAGTGAGTGTGTGTGTATGTGTGTGTGTGTGTAGTGTGCTGCGTGTGTGTGTGAGTGAGTGTGTGTATGTAGTGTGTGCGTGTGTCTGTGTGTGTGAGTGAGTGTGTGTGTATGTAGTGTGTGTGTGTAGTGTCTGCGTGTGTGTGAGTGAGTATGTGTGTGTGTGTGTGTAGTGTGTGCGTGTGTCTGTGTGTGTGTGTGAGTGTGTGTGTATGTAGTGTGTGTGTGTAGTGCGCTGCGTGTGTGTGTAAAAGCTCTCACCCTCACACAGGAACATGTCCCACACACGCAGCACGGAGGCCCAGGGCAGGGTGCGGGAGAAGGCGCACATGAACCACTCGGTCATGTACAGGATGGGGTCCATCTTGTGCTTCTTCAGGTGGCGGTAGGCCAGGGGAGAGACGCGCCGCAGCAGGGCGAACAGAATCTCCCCGTCCAGCTGGATCGCCTCCTGCAGGAAGACAGAGGAATTACACCCTGACACAGACTGGCTAGCTCACTCACGCTCACACACATACACTCCCTCAGTCAGTAAATAACACGCTCGCTCACACACACACGCGCACACACACGCACGCACACACACACAGTAACACTCACTCACGCTCACACACATACACTCCCTCAGTCAGTAAATAACACGCTCACTCACTCACACACGCGCACACACACGCACGCACACACACACAGTAACACTCACTCACGCTCACACACATACACTCCCTCAGTCAGTAAATAACACACTCGCTCACACACGCGCACACGCGCACACGCGCGCACACACACACACACACAGTAACACTCACTCACGCTCACACACATACACTCCCTCAGTCAGTAAATAACACGCTCACTCACACACGCGCACACGCACACACACACACACAGTAACACTCACTCAGTCAGTAAATAACACACTCGCTCACACACGCGCACACGCGCACACACACACACACACACACAGTAACACTCACTCACGCTCACACACATACACTCCCTCAGTCAGTAAATAACACGCTCACTCACACACGCGCACACGCACACACACACACACAGTAACACTCACTCAGTCAGTAAATAACACACTCGCTCACACACGCGCACACGCGCACACACACACACACACACACACAGTAACACTCACTCACGCTCACACACATATACTCCCTCAGTCAGTAAATAACACACTCGCTCACTCACTCGCACAGATACACACACACACACACACACACACACACACACAGTAACATTCAACACACACAGTCACAGTAACACTTACTCACACAATAAAACACAAACACACACACAGTAATATACACTCACACAGTAAACACACACAGGTACACACATTCACATAGTAAGAAACACACACACACACACACACACACACACACACACACACACACACACACACAGTGAAACAGGCACGCACACGTGCCACAGCAGACAAGTTAACGGCCTCTTTCCTGTCCTCTTTTATCTTCACTCCATCTCTGTACACAGTTCCTTCCTGCTGCTCTTTCACTGTTCAGTCTCTTATCTGATTGCATTCATTTCTTCGCCTCTAATTTAACTTCCGGACAGTGAGAATCACGTACAATAACCATTATCAACTCATTAAAAACAACACATAATACAGGGAGACAGCACTGTCAAACAGAGCATCCTGACACTCAGCCGTACTGATATAAAACCACAGCCCCCTGCTCCTGTCCATTAATGCCCCCCCCCCCCCAAATTGGGTTCCTCACACCACAGGTCAGAACCAACACACAAGGTCAGGTGTCAGGTGTCAGGGGTCAGAGGTCAGAGGTCATGCTTACCAGGCCTGCGCTGTAGTATCCTGGTAAGTACTTCTCACAGATCTGGACCAAACCCCAGAAAGCATCCTATCACAGGGACAAGAAACAAAATGGCCATTTCCCGCAGGCTGCTGTGCAGTTCTGTATCTGAGTGTAACATGTGTAATGCACATGTTTAGCAATTATACTATACAACAGATGTGGGATGTACATCATCAGATCATTACTGGCCGTTAAGTTTAAATTGACATTATTAACAATATATGGTAAAACTGATCAGATGACCATGATTAAAGAACCACCTCTGGCTCATTTTGAGCCAGGAAAAACCCTGGATACATGTATGTGGTGTATGCACTGTATATATGTGCGTTGCAGGTACGTGTGTATGGTGTATGTATGTGTGTGTTGCAGGTACGTATGTATGGTGTATGTGTGTTGCAGGTACATGTGTATGGTGCATGGGCGTTGTAGGTACATGTGTATAGTGTATGTGTGTTGTAGGTACGTGTGTATGGTGCATGTGTGTTGCAGGTACGTGTGTGTGGTTTATATGTGTTGCAGGTATGTGTGTATGGTGTATGTGCATTGCAGGTATGTGTATATGGTGTATGTGTGTTGTGAGTACATGTGTATGGTGTATGTGCATTGCAGGCATGTGTGTATGGGGTATGTGTGCTGCAGGTGCGTGTGTGTGGTGTAGGTGTGCTGCAGGTGCGTGTGTGTGGTGTATGTGTGTTACAGGTGCGTGTGTGTGTAGGCCATGCGCTGCAGGTGTATCTGTAGTGTATGAGTGTGCAGTGCTGGTATAACAGTGGCCAGCAGGGCGGCGCTCTCACCTCCGCAGGCATGTGCATGAGCAGCACAGCAGCAATGGGAGCCTGAGCCTGACAGTAACCCTCCTCTGGCCTGTACAGAGTGTAGGCCTTCAATACGCTGAACAGATCCTTCTGCCTGAAAACACACACAAACACACACTGAACAGATCCTTCTGCCTGAAAACACACACACACACACACACACACACACACACTGAACAGATCCTTCTGCCTGAAAACACACAAACACACACTGAACAGATCCTTCTACCTGAAAACACACACACACACACACACACACACACTGAACAGATCCTTCTGCCTGAAAACACACACAAACACACTCTGAACAGATCCTTCTACCTGAAAACACACACACACTGAATCCTGATGCTGATGGTGGTACTGATGCTGATGGTGGTAGTGATGGTGATGCTGATGATGGAAGTAATGGTGATGCTGATGATGGTAGTGATGGTGATGCTGATGGTGGTAGTGATGGTGATGCTGATGGTGGTAGTGATGGTGATGCTGATGGTGGTAGTGATGGTGATACTGATGGTGGTAGTGATGGTGATGCTGACGGTAGTAGTGATGGTGATACTGATGCTGGTAGTGATGGTGATGCTGATGATGGTGGTGGTAGTGATGGTGATGCTGATGGTGGTAGTGATGGTGATACTGATGATGGTAGTGATGGTGTTGGTGGTATTGATGCTGATGCTGATGGTGGTAGTGATGGTGATGCTGATGATGGAAGTAATGGTGATGCTGATGATGGTAGTGATGGTGATACTGATGGTGGTAGTGATGGTGATACTGATGATGGTAGTGGTGGTGATGCTGACGGTGGTAGTGATGGTGATACTGATGCTGATGGTGGTAGTGATGGTGATGCTGATGATGGTAGTGATGCTGATGCTGATGATGGTAGTAATGGTGATGCTGATGATGGTAGTGATGCTGATGCTGATGGTGGTAGTGATGCTGATGCTGACGGTGGTAGTGATGATGATGCTGGTGATGGTGATGGTAGTGATGGTGATGCTGATGGTGGTAGTGATGGTGATGCTGATGGTGGTAGTGATGCTGACGGTGGCAGTGGTGGTGTTGCTGACGGTGGTAGTGATGGTGATGCTGATGGTGATAGTGATGGTGATGCTGATGGTGATGCTGATGATGGTGGTGATGGTGGTAGTGATGGTGATGGTGATAGTGATGGTGATGCTGATGATGGTGGTGATGGTGGTAGTGATGGTGATGGTGATAGTGATGGTGATGCTGATGATGGTAGTGATGCTGATGCTGATGATGATAGTAATGGTGATGCTGATGATGGTAGTGATGCTGATGCTGATGGTGGTAGTGATGCTGATGCTGACGGTGGTAGTGATGATGATGCTGGTGATGGTAGTGATGGTGATGGTGATGATGGTAGTGATGGTGATGCTGATGGTGGTAGTGATGCTGACGGTGGCAGTGGTGGTGTTGCTGATGGTGGTAGTGATGCTGACGGTGGCAGTGGTGGTGTTGCTGATGGTGGTAGTGATGGTGATGCTGATGGTGATAGTGATGGTGATGCTGATGGTGGTAGTGATGCTGACGGTGGCAGTGGTGGTGTTGCTGATGGTGGTAGTGATGGTGATGCTGATGGTGATAGTGATGGTGATGCTGATGGTGGTAGTGATGGTGATGCTGATGATGGTAGTGATGGTGAGCTGACGGTGGCAGTGATGGTGATGCTGATGGTGGTAGTGATGGTGGTAGTGATGCTGATGATTATGGCGGTAGTGATGCTGACGGTGGCATTGGTGGTGTTGCTGATGATGGTAGTGATGGTGATGATTATGGCAGTAGTGATGGTGATGCTGATGGTGGTAGTGATGGTGATGTTGGTAGTGATGCTGATGATGATGGTGGTAGTGATGGTGATGCTGATGGTGGTAGTGATGCAGATGCTGATGGTGGCTGCGATGGTGATTTTCACGCCTACTCACCCGTGTCCCCCGCGTGCCATGAACATCTCGTGGAAGGGGAACTGCCTGTGTAGGTCCCTCTCAATCACGTCCACCCACTTAGGATCTCCGGCCTGGCTGTCCAGCTCCTGAGACACACAGCAAAACCCATACACATTAACAGCCATCACAACGAACAAATAAAACTACAAAACCCAGACCCTGCAGCTTACTGTCCATAATGAGTGAAAAATGCCATAAAACGTTATGCTGCAAGATTTTACATTGATTGCCAGTATCAGTTGTAGTCAATATAAAATTAGCACTATAGTTATTTCTTTGTGTTCTTATGTAAGTCAGCCTGGATAAGAGAATCTCCGAAATGCATAAATGTAAAAGCAAATAATACCTTCTACACACTCAGTGTAAGTGGGGTATATTATATTTTGGGGAATATGGGGTATATGTACAGACTTAGGCATGTCTAACTCACTCAGGGGGAATGGGTCACTGGGCATGGGGTAAGGGTCAGAGGTGAGGGAGAGAGCGGAGATGAGATAAGCTGGGGTTACAGACATGAGCAGAGAAAAAGAGATGTTAAGGATGAGAGACAGAGATATAGAGATGAGGAGAAAGAGTTGGAGTGATGTTAAGGACAAGAGTGGGGTTACGAAGGTGAGGAAAGAAGAGACAGACAGAGATGTTAAGGTTGGGAGAAGGAGAGAGTGGGGTTATGGAGGTGAGGAGAGAGATGGACAGATGATAAGGATGAGAAGAGAGAGCGGGGTTATGGAGGTGAGGAGAGAGAAAGACAGAGAGAGGAAGGGGAGGGGTGGTTTATGGTCTTGGGGCACAGCGCTGACCTGGAATTTCCCCTGGTTCTGCTCCCTCTTCACCTTCCCCCCGGACAGGTAGAGCCACGCCCGTCCCCGCAGAGAGGGCGGGATCCCCTTCTGACACCTCAGCTTCACCTGGGGAGGGGGAAAGGGCGGAGTCACACCTTCAGTTGGACAGAGGGGCGGAGTCACACCTTCAGCTGGACAGAGGGGCAGAGTCACTCTCCAGGAGAGAGGGCAGAGTCCCACCCACACACCTTCACCTGGAGATGGCGGAGTCACACCCATACACCTTCACCTGGAGAGAGGGTGGAGTTCCACCCACACACCTTCACCTGGAGAGAGGGTGGAGTCACACACCCACACACCTCCACCAGGAGAGAAGGTGGAGTCCCACCCACACCTTTCTGGTCCCCATGGTGCACCACAGCAACAGTATAACAATTACACTTCCAAAATAATCTATTTTTCCAAATCGTGCTTTCAGGAAAAAGGAGAGGCTGAGGGAGGAAAGAGAGACAGTGAAGGGAGGAACGAAAAGAGAGAAAGAATGAAGCTGGAAGGACAGAGGCAGGATGAGGCCAAAGGCTAATTCTATCAGGTGGAGTAACAGAGAGGTCAAAAGGTCATACAGGGAGGCCAGGTCACTGGCAGGTCACTGCAGTGCACGGGTTTGGCCAGCAGAGGCGCTGAAGGGCAGAGAACCGACTCACACACCCAATCCCATGACCCACGCACTGCGCTTCCAACATCAGGATGGCAAAGCCTCACGAACAGGGGGAAAAAAAAATGGAAAAAGGGCACGTGTTTAAATTTGACTGCCAAAAGCATGTGATCAGCAGATGACCAGGCAACCTTTGCCCCGCAGAGTTATAAACATTAAAGGGTCAGCACTTTCTCCTCCTGGCCAATCAGCATGCAGCAAAAAAAATGAGGCTGAATGACAGAACGGAACAGCAAGTACGTCTGTGTGTTTCTGCTTGCGTGTGTGTGTGTGTGTGTGTGTGTGTGTGAGAGGGAGAGACAAGAGAGCGAGAGAGACAGCAACAGCAAGAAAGGGAGAGGAAGAACGAGAGAGAGAGAGAGATCAAGAGAGAGAGAAAATACAGGTGAATGCTGACAGAGCAACAGATACTTCTAAATGTGAGAAAATGTTACCAAGTTCTCAAAGTATAGTATACAGTATAGTGTATATATATAAATAAAACACACACACACAACACGCATGCACACACACACACACACACACACACACACAAAGACAGAGAAAATCACACACAGCCTTGTGTTCTACACCACCAGTTCTCTCCGGTATTACTGACAGACAGGTATTCATAAGGTATTTACTGGTGGTGGGAGAGGGGATTTCCCACTCTTCACTGTGATGCACTTAAAGCGTTCAGGTAAAGTGCTATATAAATGCAATGTTTCACTCATTCATTCATTCATTCATAAGGTAGCCATGGCGACCAGCCCATCTTCCAGCTCCAGTCCCATTCTTTCTCCATTTATCTCCATCAACTCCCCCCCCCCCACCCCACCAGCAGCTCGAGGTGCACCAGAGTGACCTCTGAGTGTGCATTCCCCCCTCCAAAAAATGTGCCTGTCGCAGTCAGGTCAGCTTCCTCTAGACTGCATGACTCAGCGCTTTCTCTCTTCCTCTCTGCAGGGGAGGTGCGTTCACATACTCTTTAACACACTTTAACACCCCCTCAGCCTCTCTGCAGGAGGCGGACCCTGAGAGAGGGGGCGGAGCCTGCGGGAGGGGGCGGAGCCTGACCTTCTTGTGCCTCTTGGCCATCCACTTGTCCCAGTGGTTGAGCATGTCGAGCCACTTGACCTCCCGCTGCCTCAGCACCTCTGGCGGGACGTCCTCAGCCCTGCGGGAGGAGGAAGAGGAAGGTGAAGAGCCTCAGAGGCGCCTGGAAGGCCCCGTGAGTGAGCGGGCGGGCGGCTCGGACAGGAAGGACGAGGCAGGCAGCCACGCCGCATTCGTTTGTTCTGCTGAGGAAGCTCAGCTACCTCTGGGGACCGGCTGAGTGCGGACCTGCGGCAGTACAGCAGAAGCATAACCTCTGACTCACAGCAGAGCCGCTCCCCCCAGGACTGCCCCCCATTAACACCATCATTTCTACTGTTCTCCCATATTCTGGAATCTTCTGCAGAACTCCCCTGAACACAGGCTGGTGAACATAACACATAAACACGAGTAACGAAGAGCAAAAGACACCACAGAGCACAGCATTGGATGGAGGGTAGGGGCTGACCTTTGACCCTGGAGAGGGATTCCTACAGTGAAACGACCATTTAAGTGTCACAGTAGGGATTAAAGTGTTTAAGCCTGAGGTCACGTGACCAAAATCCACCCTCCCCCTCCAAAGTTCGCTCTCACACTTCACACGTCCAGTCTGACTGCACTCTAATCATCTGCCATCAAGCCCTGCATTCAGCCTTCAACCAATCAGGCGCTAAGACGAAGCCCTGTGTTCATCCTGCAACCAATCCGATGCTATGCCCAAGCCCTGCATTTATTCTTCTGCCAATCAGGAGCTACACATAGCCTCCCCCAGGCACCAAGTATCCTGAAAAACCCCCAGGTCTGCATCCTGCTACAGTACTGAAAGTCAACAGAAACTCTGGATCTGCCAAGAGAATTATGCACCACAATGATGTTAGAGAGAGAGAGAGAGAGAGAGAGAGAGAGAGAGAGAGAGAGGGAGAGTGAGAGACAGAGAGAGAGGGAGAGTGAGAAACAGAGAGAGGGAGAGAGAGAGATGAATATTCATGTGCAAATGAGATCAGAGTCACTCAGGACTGTAAGCAGGACCCCCCCTCAGTGGTCACATGACAGGGTCCAGCTGCAGGTTCGATTCCCAGCGGGACCCAGTCGTGGTACTCTTGAGCAGGGCGCTGAAGCGTTTCAGGAAACACTCAGCTGTGTGAACGGGCTGTTCGCCCTTTCAGTCTCTCTGAATAAGAGCGCCTGCTACACACCTAAACTAATGTCCACTGCGCACCATTACACCGGCCTCACAAGAACAAAACATCCTCAAAAATGGATTCAAAGTATAATTTTGCCTATATGTGTAATGCACACTGAACATTAATGACTTGGGTTGTCATTTTTACTATCCAGAAATTAATATTAGACAAGATTAGCCTTTATTTTCCACTGAATAAATGCAACTTTTAGCGCTAATATGAAAATTCACTAATGCTGCACACACACACACACTGCAGACAGAGTCAACACCAAACAGGATTCTGCAGTCAAAGCAGGGACAAACACAGGCTAGACTGAACTACCGTGTGAGCGTACGCAATCGCGCAATTAAGGGCTTAGCAGGTGAGTCCAGAGTGTTATTACAGGGTGACAGACAGACGGGGAGGGCGCTGTATGGCTGACCTGTTCCCCGGGGGACCCAGGGACCAGTCAGCTTTCCCCATTTCAGACCAAGGACAGATCTCAGAGACCGGGGGAGAAATCGCTAGCAGTAATACACATGTAGGCAAGCTCTGCATAAAAAAACCCATCCAATCATAAACAACAAACCCATCCAATCTTATGAATACACACAAAAACCCATCCAATCATACACAAAAAACCCATTCAATCATACACATACACACAAAAACCCATCCAATCATAGGAATACACACAAAAACCCATCCAATCATACGCATACACAAAGATATACAAATACGCATAAACTCAAACAGGCTTTTAGCACATAAACATACAAATGAACATACACAAATACCACATCTAATGTAAATCAATAACTTCATGCATTATACACACGCACGCACACAGACACACGGGCGCGCACACACACACACACACACACACACACACACACACACACAGAGCAGACACTTTGTTTGAACCGTTTTGAATGTACGTCAAGCTAAGCAGACACATAAGCTGCAGTTAATCCCACAGGAGAGAGGACTGTCATAATTAATGAGGAACAGACACTGGGGGCCACAGACAAGCACTTTCCTTAAAAGGAAAATTAATAGGATGGCAGTGATCTAATTATGTCTAAACCACAGAGGGATTACTGCAGCTCCACAGAGAGGAAAGAAACCGTAACGGTGACTGCTGGAGGAGAGGAACAGAAACAGTGACTCTGCTGGAGGAGAGAGGAACAGAAACAGTGACTCTGTGTGGAGGAGAGGAACAGAAACAGTGACTCTGTTGGAGGAGAGAGGAACAGAAACAGTGACTCTGCTGGGAGAGAGAGGAACAGAAACAGTGACTCTGTGTGGAGGAGAGGAACAGAAACAGTGACTCTGTTGGAGGAGAGGAACAGAAACAGTGACTCTGTTGGAGGAGAGAGGAACAGAAACAGTGACTCTGCTGGAGGAGAGGAACAGAAACACTGACTCTGCTGGAGGAGAGGAACAGAAATAGTGACTCTGCTGGAGGAGAGGAACAGAAACAGTGAGTCTGTTGGAGGAGAGGAACAGAAACAGAGACTCTGCTGGGGGAGAAGAACAGGAACAGTGACTCTGCTGGGGGAGAAGAACAGGAACAGTGACTCTGCTGGGGGAGAGAGGAACAGAAACAGAGACTCTGCTGGAGGAGAGGAACAGAGACATTGCTGGGGGCGAGAGGAACAGAAACAGTGACTCTGCTGGAAGAGAGGAACAGAAACAGAGACTCTGCTGGAGGAGAGGAACAGAGACAGTGACTCTGCTGGGGGAGAGAAGAACAGAAACAGTGACTCTGCTGGGGGGGAGAGAGGAACAGAAACAGTGACTTTTGGAAGAGAGAAACGGACAGAAACACTGGAGGAAGTGTACTGGACAGTCAAACAGGAAAAGGGGGCAGAGAACAGAATATCCGCCTGTTTAGCCTCACAGTGACACTAGCAAACATGCACGCACGTACACACACAAACACACGCGCGCACACACACACGCACACACACGCACACACAAACACGCACGTGCACATACACACACACACACACACACACACACACACACACACACACACACAGTGTTAGCTGTTCCCTAAATCACCTCTTTGCACATGTAATCACCAGAGGCCGTAGCAGTTCAGCTGTTCCCTGGACCAGCTCTTAACACATACATCTGTACCACGGGCAGGGAGTGTTATCCAGCCCTGGAGCTGGGATGGAGAGGCCTGGTTACAGCTCCACCTTCTGCAGTGCCGCGGACAGCACGCGCCACGCGTGGGCCAGCAGGGCACCGATTCCCCGCACCGGCGGCGGGACAGGCCCCCCCCCCCGCGGTCACGGCGACCCGCGTGCTGACGGGACGGGACGGGAGAAGGTGCCCAGGGCAGGCGATGTCACTGCGGCCCGGTTTACTCTGATCCACTCCGAGCCGTTCCAAGCTGTTCTTTAGCGCTCGAGCGTTAACGACCGCTACGCCGCTGTTTGTGGTGCGGGCCGAGCTCGTCTGTCGATCGCACGGAGGGTCGGAGGAAAGCCGCGGCCAAAGCTGCCAAAGCTGCTAAAGTCACAAGACCAGCGCCGCGGGAGGCTAACGCGAGGCTTCTGAAGCGTCAGGAAACCGCAGTGCTCCCCCAACACTGAGAGAGCAGCGACGCAGCGAGCTGACCGCTGTGCTCCCCCAACACTGAGAGAGCAGCAACGCTGCAAGCTGAGCGCAGTGCTCCCCCAACACTGAGAGAGCAGCGACGCAGCGAGCTGAGCGCAGTGCTCCCCCAACACTGAGAGAGCAGCGACGCAGCGAGCTGAGCGCAGTGCTCCCCCAACACTGAGAGAGCAGCGACGCAGCGAGCTGAGCGCAGTGCTCCCCCAACACTGAGAGAGCAGCGAGCTGAGCGCAGTGCTCCCCCAACACTGAGAGAGCAGCGAGCTGAGCGCAGTGCTCCCCCAACACTGAGAGAGCAGCGAGCTGAGCTCAGTGCTCCCCCAACACTGAGAGAGCAGCGAGCTGAGCGCAGTGCTCCCCCAACACTGAGAGAGCAGCGAGCTGAGCGCAGTGCTCCCCCAACACTGAGAGAGCAGCGAGCTGAGCGCAGTGCTCCCCCAACACTGAGAGAGCAGCAAGCTGAGCGCAGTGCTCCCCCAACACTGAGAGAGCAGCGAGCTGAGCGCAGTGCTCCCCCAACACTGAGAGAGCAGCGACGCAGCGAGCTGAGCGCAGTGCTCCCCCAACACTGAGAGAGCAGCGAGCTGAGCACAGTGCTCCCCAACACTGAGAGAGCAGCGAGCTGAGCGCAGTGCTCCCCCAACACTGAGAGAGCAGCAACGGAGCACCACCGCTCAATTTCTGGCACCGACGCTAGAACTTCATTATTTTGTTTATATTTTATTATTTTATTTACCACTTAAGCTATGCTAAAGAGGCAAATGGGTCCACTGGCTCAGAGTAACCTTGTTCAAACAACTGAGTAAAGCTGTGGTGTACATTTATCTTGCGAAACATTTTTTCCACTCGACACCACCATCGGCAGAACATGAGTCCTCTGCCTGACTGGTCATATTTCGGGATGAAACTTGCGTATACGGCTGTGCTCATTTCCTTAGCTTTAAAGTCAGCGTGTAATATAATATGCAGCGTCTCCGGTAGCAGTTTCGGGAAGCGATGTTGCTCGTGGCGTCGCTCGCCACCGCAGCCCACCCACAGCGAGCGGTAAACGCGCGTGAGCGGAGGATGACGGGCTGCGAGGCAGGCAGGTGTGAACGAGACGCTGGCACAGGCGGCGCTGAATCCGCGGAGGTGCGAAACGGCCGCAGCCAAGCTGCGAGAATCAGCTGTGCGCGCGCGCGACATCGAGCTGCAGCGCGAACCTGAAACCGGAAACCCGCGCACCGCTGCTGGGAAATATCCCAGGGGAAACACTGGAACGAGAATGAGGTCACCGCCGCCAGGGACTGGCTGAGTGCTGGAAAGTACAGGAGAGCCCAGAGCGAAAGGGTCGCGTTTGGGACTCTGCTTCGTGTTCCCGATCTCAACCGCGAGAGCTCGCGTAGCTTTAGCCATCGGCTAACGTTGCCGCACCCACGCAGCAAACCGGTCGACAAAATTAGCATTAGCCTGCAGCGGCACACAGCTTGGCTAATGTACCGTTAGCCAGAAAGAGATGTGCCGTGTCCAGGCCAGCGTAGCGCTTGACATGCAAGACACGTGGTTACTGGGCTAGGCAAACGCAGCACAAATCAACAGAGAAATGCAAACTTGCCCAGCTTTAGAAGTGGTAGGTCAGTACACAGACATAACAATGATTGCCAGCATTATGAAGAGCAAACAAATGCTTAAGTTAACAAACCCATAATCCCACAGCAAGCAATCACGGTCCAACCACACACAAGAGCTCACCCAGTCCCCAGGAACACAAGGGAGGCAGATCCAAACCGCAATGTAAACAACTATCACTGCAACGACCTCAACCAGGGAAACCCA
Source organism: Anguilla pacifica (assembly GCA_039654925.1). Taxonomy (NCBI): domain Eukaryota; kingdom Metazoa; phylum Chordata; class Actinopteri; order Anguilliformes; family Anguillidae; genus Anguilla; species Anguilla pacifica. Next base: position 37,145,904 of record CM077297.1, read on the forward strand.
GCCCTCCATTCTGAAAGCCAAGGGAGACCCAACCACAATTAACCAGGACCCACCAAGGAGACCAAGGGGACTGGCATTCTAAAAAGAGCTTCACAGAAACGGTGTGTGTCCTTCCCCACTACTTCACATTCAGATTCCCTGCTGTGAAACACAGGGCAGTCAGTGTGCCGAATGGGTGATCCCTCTCTAGTTTATCATTAGCCCAGCAGGAAGAGCCGCAGCCTTGCGATCACAGCTGAGGAGGCCGGTTCTGGGAGCACACAGGAAGTCAGCCTGCAGACGTGAATAAAGCCAGCTGTCCCTCCCCACACACTGGGGGAAGAAGAAAAAAATCCACCTTTTTCTTGTATACGATGGTAAAGGTCACCACACCGTCACCTGTTCTTCATTCTCTGAACGGTAGAGAATAGAAGAATGGAAGAGAAGAGCTTTCGCACTATGTTGTGCTTTTAAAAGGAGGGGATGAAACGCTGTACCGCAAGCAGAGCACAGGTTCTCCCAGCTCCTCCAGAGCAGAGCGCAGGTTCTCCCAGCTCCTCCAGAGCAGAACACAGGTTCTCCCAGCTCCTCCAGAGCAGAACACAGGTTCTCCCAGCTCCTCCAGAGCAGAACACAGGTTCTCCCAGCTCCTCCAGAGCAGAGCACAGGTTCTCCCAGCTCCTCCAGGGCAGAGCACAGGTTCTCCCAGCTCCTCCAGAGCAGAGCACAGGTTCTCCCAGCTCCTCCAGAGCAGAGCACAGGTTCTTCCAGCTCCTCCAGAGCAGAGCACAGGTTCTCCCAGCTCCTCCAGAGCAGAGCACAGGTTCTCCCAGCTCCTCCAGAGCAGAGCACAGGTTCTCCCAGCTCCTCCAGAGCAGAGCACAGGTTCTCCCGGCTCCTCTGTTTCTTGGTGAAGTCCAGACCACAGAGCAGCACTGAGCAGCAGCAGGAGCTCTCCCGCCCCCGGCACAAGGCCCAGCCACAGCGCCAAAAACAGGAAGTTCCAGGATCTCGGTGGGACTCTGGCTCTGTTTTCAGCCTCTCATACCACCCAACAGCCAAGACCCATGAAGTTCCGGCACTGTGATTGGCCAAGAGCCACAGGCAGACACTCTGATTGGGCAGGAGCCACATCAGGCTGGCTGCAGTGGACTCCACTCACCAAAAGAAACAAACACACTGTTGGCAATGCGTACGTTTTACACCAGACCACTAAAATTTGAAGATGGGATTCAATTTGGTATAAGCCATAAGAACAGGGATCTAATAATAATATTGATAATGTATGTGATTTGCATATTTTTTTACCCACAACTCAACTAACCTGAACCACCACAACAACGTGCAGACCTTGCAGTCTGAACGCCTACAAAGCTAAGAGTCAAAACTTTACAAAAAGCATCCAGCAAGAAGTCTTGAAGCTTTGACTGAGACACAAGAAACAGAACATCCCACGTATCAACCCAACACACACCTAGTAGAGGTTTTTTTTTTTTTCCAGCCTTTGGCCAATGCTAGTTTCACAAGCCCGTGACATTTAAACACCCGCACGCCTCCGGGACCGCACAGGCGTGGAGACACTGGGCCATTATAGCCCACAAAGAGCGCGCCCCCGTCGCCCCGGAGAACGGCAGCCTTCTCCCAGGAGTCTCCAAGGCCCCCAGGACAGGGGCGCCCCGGCCCAAACTCCGCACCGCCTCCCGGTGAAAGAACCGCTTGTTCCGGGAACAGTCTCTCAGAGCAACAGCCGTGGAAGAGATCGTGACACTTTCAGAAAAAAAGAGAAAAGAGAAAAAAGGAGAGAGAGAGAGGGGGGGGGAGAAAGAGAGAGAGAGAGAGAGAGAGAGAGAGAGAGAGAGAGAGAGAGAGAGAGAGAGAGAGAGAGACTCCAGATCTCTTAGCGCCTGGAATAAAAAGCTCTGTATTGAAGAACAGCCAGTACTTCACCCAACTAAACTCCACTAATTGCATTACAGACCACAAAGGATCAGCTCTGGGACGAGGAAAAAGGCACAAACAGACAGACAGACAGACACAAAAAAAACGAGAAAGACACAAAAAGGCCAAACATGAAAATGAAATGATATCAGCTATGGTATTATAGTGCATTCCGATAGGTTACCGTCACTCCAAGGCCACTGTCTACATACGCTGAGCACTAGGGGGATTTTTTGGGGTGCTTGGGGGAGTATGGGGTGTCTCAGTCTGAACCTCCAGGGCAGAATCGACTCTCCCAGTGCCCTGAGAATCATGGGATAGATCCGCTCTCCACCGCGGCTTCAGCGCAGGGTTGCCAGCTGGGAGATATCCCCCAGATTTCAGGTGATAAATCCATGGGGATTTTTTTTTTTAATGTGCGTGAGACTGAGATGAGGGTGGGGGATTTTTTGATTTTTCTGTGAAGAAAACACAAGCATCGGCATACCATAGGTTTGGCCATCTTCACATAATTGGGATTAAAACCCAGCCAGCTTCAAATCTGATGTCAGATTCCACCCCGATAGGGAGTTCCCATTACACCACAGACTCCCTCAGGGGGAACTGCACATACAAACACACAGACAGACGCACTGAACACTCAAAACGAAAGCTGCTGGACTCAGCGCTCAGACTCATTCAAAAACAAGCATTTCCCTGGCAAGAGCGCCCTGCATACCCAGCATGCACGTGACAGACAGATCTACTTCCTGTTTGCCTGCGCCGGCCCGGGCACCTCGTGGGGAAACGCTGTGCTGACCCAGATGTCACGTGACGCGGTGGAAAGACACCGTGTGCTGCCATCCAGGAAACCCCGGACCGCACTTTACAGCGCCCACATCCTCTCTGCCCTCGCTTCGCCCCCGCAACGCTACCAGTAAGCCAAGAGCCACAAACCGTACACCCCAATTAGGCACTCCATTCTCCTGATGAGAGGGAGAAACCGAGAAGGAGAACATGGGAGAAAGACGGAAGAAGGAACAGAGGAAAAGTCAGGTGCATTTTGGAATGGCTGTGTAGGGGGTGAAAGAAAAGAAAAAGAAAAAAAAAACTTAAGCAGGCAGGTTACACAACCCCGTAACTGCTCCCTCAGCGCGTTCGGCCGGCCGGTTCGACTTGACAAACGACGCCGATCTGACTGAGCGCGCCCAGGAGACAGCCAGCGCCGCGCGCTATTAAAAAGAGCCGCGCTCAGTCAGGCTTGCGCCGAGCGGCGGGCCCGTTGAGTCTAGGTGCCAGTCGCCAGCTCAGCAGCGCGTTTTGGCGGAGGCGTGACGGATCGCGCGAGTGATCAGTCATCCCGTCGCCGAGCCGGGCCCCGCGGCTCTCCGCCTCGCGCCTCGCCGCTTTTCGGCAGCGGCGTGAAAAGGCTAACCTCACCAGCGTTAGCTCACTTTATGTTCATTTAGCACGCTGTCTCAGGAAGGGTGACTGTTAAAACCATCCACTTAATGCATTCAGTAGGCTAACAAGAGCAGCCATCGCAACAGAAGAATGACTGCCTGCCGCCTGTATGCTAGCGCACTCCAAAATCGTTACGGCTGATCCAGCAAAAGGGCGAACTTTTCCAACGCGGCTGACGGGACAGCCGTTCGCGGGGTAACGTTCACAGTGGGGGTGACACCTCACCGTGGAAATTCACTGGCCGGCGGCAAATGAACCAGACAAACGGGACGGGAGACCCGCCCAGCCGTGACAGAATTCCGAGCTGGCGTACAGGGGGAAAACAAAGGCCTCAGTATCAAGGACTTTAACCTCATAAAACAACTGTTAGCGACCTTATACTGTCATTCACATTCTTCAGTCAAAATCAAAAAGAATTTGCATTCTTAGCAAAAACACTTTGATTTGTCCAACTGAGAGAGTGGCCGATAACATAACACGGCCTCGCCCATTTTTTGGGTTTTATGAAGCCTCATTTTGCCCTGCTCCAAGTGGAGAGTAGCAAAACTACTATTCTTGAGCTGCATGAAAAATGTGTGAAACATACATACAGATAAATACACACACACACACACACACACACACACACACACACACATACACAAGGCAGCAGGAAATAAGATAAGTCCACCAGCTCTAGAGCCAGTCGTGCCCAGTGCCAGAGACGATCTGAGCCGCCCCCAGGGAGAAACTTCTTTATCGTTCTGCGCAAGACTGAGCAACGAAAATAAACAAGCCAGCCCGCACGCGCTAACGCCTGCTAGACGCACCGAGCCAAAGATCCGTTTTGCTTTACACAGATGCGGTTATCTTTAAATGTCTTTAAACACGCCTTCAGCCCGCAGGGAATAAAAAAATATCACACGGTGGGTGGACATGCACAGAGTACGAACAGGTCTAACCACAACACTTGCACCTTTGCATGACCAAAAGTTGCTCTTCAGAGTGAAATTTGCAAAGTCCAGGCTAGGGAAATGAATTACGATGTGCGTTCATTCAATTTTTACAGTATTCGCGGTCGTGCGTTAAGTTTCTCAATGTCGGGCCAAAGCAGTAAAACGTATTTAAACATGCAAACACTTAGTCATATAACAAACTCCCATACACTTTCATTTTGAACGGCGAGGTAAAGACCTACTGAAAAATGCAACGTGGGTTTTGCAGGCAAAGTGGTGTAGCTAATTCAGTGGCGATCAGAAACCTGATAAGGGTGCTGCGGGTTCGAATACCTGAGGGCACTGCAGCAAAACCCTAAAGCAAGAGAGCAACCTTGAATTTTGAGTTAATACAAATATATTAACATATTACACATACAATGCATAACTACCAGTATATTATATATAAAATGTACGTGTTCAACATATAACAATAATAAACATTATACTTTAATAATAATTATTATTGTATTACTATTATGGTGATGATGAGTAATATCGTTCGTGATTATACAAATAATAATAATAATAATAATAATAATAATAATAATAATAATAATAATAATAACATTGTTATTAATATTATTATTATTATTATTATGTAGACGTATCAACGTGCAGCTACGGATTTAAACATGAACAGATTTCTTCCTGGCGGGCCGGCGTGCTCAGTACTAAGCGAAACCTCCACAAACCTGATGGGTAGCCAGACAGGAAAGATTCAGTGTAGATTACAAACAGTTTGACATCTGAGTACTTACGACTCGCTGCTGCTCTGTTGCGCCCCTCCGATAAATCCGTATTTGTCGGTTTCCCTTTCGGTGGCAGCAAAGCCGTTGACTTCGGATTCTGAACCGAAGGAGGTATCCTCAGGGTTGGCCAGGCTCTCCGTAGTGCCGCGAAAGCTTCTGGCATCGACCGCCTGGACACCATTTCCTTGTATCCGAGCCATAGCAGTTAGCATGCTATGGAACCAACAACTTGCTAGCTTGCGGTCAACGCAGTTCCCTTCAACGTCTCCAGAGCAAACCCAGTGGCTAACGTGCTTTTCTGTGGACAACAACCGATATCCAGCATGCAACGTTAACTTGCAACCCCGCGAAGTAGCTAGTTAGCTTCTGAAGTCAAGCGTCCAGCGGCCCGTCCCCGCATAGTGAAGGCAGAACTGATATAGTCAGATTGGGAAAACTGAAAGAAAGCAACACAATGACATGTGGTTGTTATAGCGAAGAGCATTTCACTACTTGGATGTAAACAGTGAACATTATCGCCAATACAACAGTAAATGTGTAGCCATAGAAAAGCCAGTAATCACAACCTTACCGTGATATTCCTAAATGGCTATATATAGTAGTAACATTGGTAAATAAGAATCGGCTACCGCGAAGTTATAAAGACTTTCATATGCTAAATCAGTATACAGCATTTGCTTGCTAGTTCACACAAAACGACTTCTAACGCGATTTGCTAGTCAACGTTAACCAAAGCCATTAAGCTTACTGAATAACGTTAAGTTACATAAAAAGTTGATCTCGTACAGAAACTATTCGACTTAGCCTGTCCTCCGAGTAGAGTTAATATTACCTGCTAGCTAACCGACAGGCTATGTCTCTTTTCATCCCACATTAGCCAGAAATATACTTGGTAACGTTAGTTATAAGTAAACTTGAAAACTGGGTGATCCGTGACAGTGAGCATGCAATTATCTATCCATTTACGTTAGCTGCCACCTAGCTAACGACTGTGGTACAAGGCGTTGTCAATCACTGCGAGTAACTTTTCTTTAATGCGTCTACACTTGCGCTATTTCTCCAAAGGTCGCCTGCTATCGGTCTAGCTGATCTGTGAAACCTAAACACACGATTACTCCACAGCCTAAGATCTAAACGATTACGAGCACAATAATAACACTAGACAGGCCTCCTAAAGTGACCAAGAAAAAGAGTGGCAAGCTAACGATAGCAATCTTCTAGTTTTCATAACGTTACTAATTAGCAATCAAGCTAGCTAGACTAACAATTTGCTACAGGAGTTTCGAACTAGCTAGTATGGGCTGTTCCAGTTTATTTCGCTACCACGCTAACGTTAGCCGCCGGGCACTCAAAATACATACATATAAAGGCTAACGGTTGCATTCATTTATTGTCTTCGCCCTACCAGAATGTGATATCCCTCGGATCTGTCATCTTCAAATGTGGTGTTATTTTTGTTTACAGCTTCCAGCGCTACATTTTCCACGAGTCGTTTGGTCACACTGGCTTTCAGGGATCCTGGCACATGCGCAGTAGATCAGCCTGACAGATCCGCCCCGGGTGCCTGTCGAGACCCTTTGGCTTGAATGAGCGATGCTGGCTGCACAGGGTGGCCATTGAAATACATTACTTTATATTGTACCATGACTTCCTCTGGTCGGTTAACAAGTTATTTGTCGTTGTTATGGTATTTCATTTTGTGCTGTAATGAGATAGTATTCATAAAAAACGTTACAAATACATTTAACGGCGAATTTAAAGGTTTAGGGATACAGACAAAATTAAATGAGACCAGAAAAAAAAATGACAGTGGTTTGTCAATTTTAGCAATGGTTTACATCTTGTGGTAAACCCTCTGTATTGACTCTGGTGAAGTCTTCTCTTGATTGTTGTCTTTGAAACAGATACGCCTACCTCCTGGAGGTTGTTTTTGGTCTGGCCAACTGTTGTGAAGGGGTTGTTCTTCACCAGAGAAAGTATTCTTCTGTCATCCACCACAGTTGTTTTCCGTGGTCTTCCGGGCCTTTTGGTGTTCCTGAGCTCACCAGTGCATTCTTTCTTTTCAAGAATAAACCAAATAGTTGATTTGGACACACTTAATGTTTTTACTATCTCTCTGATGGTTTTCTTTTTCAGCCTAATGATGGTTTGCTTCACCGACAGTGACAGCTCTTTGGACTTCATATTGAGAGTTAACAGCAACAGATTCTAAATGCAAATCAATTCTAGACCTTTTATCTGCTTACTTGTAAATGAAATAGTGAGGGATTAACACACACCTGGCCATGGAACAGCTGAGCAGCCAATTGTCCAATTACTTTTGGTCCCTTAAAAAGGGGGGGGACCACATATAAAAAGTTCTGTAATTCCTACACCGTTCACCAGATTTGGATGAAAATACCGCCAAATTAAAGCTGAAGGTCTGAGCTCATATTCATTATTTAATTTCAACTCCAGTATGCTGTGGTAGACAGCTAAAATAACAATAACTTTGTCAATGTCCAAATATTTATGGACGTGACTGTATATACTTCAATATATATACATATTTTAACCATTTCCTTGGCTAAACATAATTCAAAAATAAACTGGGAAAATACTGTTATACAATTAGATGTACATTTTATTTGAAGTTCTTGTGAAGGTACTACTAATTTCAGAAATAACTATTAAATCATTTTGATATTTTAATGAATAATGAGGCAGTTAACTGTTTAATAATGGCACCAGTAGCGTTGGCCATAGTTTTCCAAAATGAAAACCAAACGCAACTTCTGCCATCTGCTGGACATTAGTAAAAGTTCAAGTACCGGTGAGGTTGCTGGGGTCTAAAAATACAACATTCTACCCAGACATCAGAATCATTGCTTAATGATAACTACACACCATGACTGAGCTAGCCAGTGGGCCAGGCATCAACCACTAAAATGACTCATCTTCCAAATTTCATTCCCCAGCTTGCTGGTGTTCTTTCCATACAAATTAGGAAGACATTTGGCTTGCATCTAAATGCGTCACATCAGGCGAGTTGTCCAATAAAACAGCAAGGCAGTTACACCTTTTAGTTTACTCCGTTGCAATGCTGGGCAGTTCCTTGGCCTTCACGAAAGCAAGAGAAACTGCCAGGCGCTGCAGAACCATGGACAGCATCCAGATCACCTGAGCCGCAGCACCATGGAGAGCCGCCATGTCTGCGGTCGCTGGAAGATCACATGCACGTGCGGGCGGTTCCTTTCCACGGGGTGACTCAAAGTTCACCCTTCCACAAACTCAGCTTTCCAGGAAAGGGATGAATCATCTTTCCCAGAGGCTTTCGTTTTCAGAAAACGGAGCTTGGGGCCATATTCACCGCAGAATGAAAATTATGGTTAACAGCGCCCTCTGGTGTTAGATGGGAACACGTGCAGTCCAGGGGCCTCATTTATAAAACTTTGCGGAGGTTCTACATTAAAAGGTTACGTACACACAAAAGAAGAAAACTGCGTATGGTCAAAAATATTCTGATTTATAAAACTGTCCATACGCTCATCAATCAAGGTCTGCCAATTTCAAGGACATTCCAACCCATTAAATTCTCCGTGAAGTTAAGTGAGAGGAGCTAGGAGGCTCCTGAAGGATGCTTGAGCAGGGAAACACGAGTGCATCCTTTGCGGAAGTATTTTTTCAGAAAGCATGACGTATAAATGATTGACCTGTGGATGTACCCCTCCCCATCTACATCTGTAACTGACATGGCTTCAAACTGACGCTTGACTGAATGTCTCATTTGCCTAATGCACGTTTCCTCGATTCCTCGCATCCTTACCTTGCGTCCTCCGATGGGTGGAGCTAAAGAAGAGAGGAAAAGATGTGAGGAAAGGAAGCAAGGGGGTAAAATAAGAGACTGGAGAGAGCCTCGAGTTTGAGAACCACAACCTCAGCATACCATCAGTGTTTGAGTCTGTCTCCACGGAAACCTTTCCACATCACAGTCAAAACGAACATGACAAGCCAGTCAGAATCTCACGTCTCACACAGAAATCAGACCAGTCGTTTCAAAGGTGGTCAAAACATGAAAAGAGCCCCTTAAGCACACAGGCCAGGCGAGCTTTGAAATAAAGGGTTTATTTTGGTGCATTTCACAGTAATTATCTATAAAGTCAAAAAGATGAAGTGAAAACAGGCTGTAGAAAAAGAAGTATGTGTGTGAGGGGTGTTTGGAGGGCAGGGGGAGAGGCTTTGGAGTCCAGCCGGGTGCAGGCTACTCCAGGGAGAAATGAGCCCCCAAAACCCCCCCAGAGCCCCCCAGGAGCTGCGTGGCCACTTCAAACTCCAGTGGCACCGCCTCCTTCTCCTTCTGCTTCAGACCCCTCTCAAACAGCTGCAGGGAGAGGGGCGGAGTCATACTCAACCAGGAGCACGCTCATATACACATGTACGCATACGCACACGCATGCACAAATGCCATCTGATAGTCTCACAATCACACACACACACACACACACACACACACACACAGTTGAGCACACATGCACACACAGTCACGCACGCACACACACACACGCACAGCATCTCATCACACACATACACACCAACACACAGTTACTCTCTCTCTCTCTCACATACACACACACACACACAAACACACACTTCACTGACAAGCTCATTACTGCCGCTATTCTTATCTTTAATGAGAGCACTTCTCCTGAGGACCCTGAAGCACAGCTCCGCTGAATCAGAATCAGAAGACACCTCATAGGCCGAGAGCTCCAGCAGCTCGCACCTCATAGGCCGAGAGCTCCAGCAGCTCACACCTCATAGGCTGAGAGCTCCAGCAGCTCGCACCTCATAGGCCGAGAGCTCCAGCAGCTCGCACCTCATAGGCTGAAAGCTCCAGCAGCTCGCACCTCATAGGGCAAGAGCTCCAGCAGCTTGCTCCTCATAGGCCGAGAGCTCCAGCAGCTCGCTGGGGCTATGAGCAGTGGCCTCACCTCATAGGCCGAGAGCTCCAGCAGCTCGCTGATGTCATCCTCCTCCTCCGTCAGAGGCTTGTTGATTGCCATGGCAGCTTTGGCTACATCCGGGTGGTAGTGCTTCTGCAGGGTCTGAGGGAGGGGGTCAGGAGAGCAGCGTCACTGACGCCACGTTCTCTGTCTGTCTCTCCGTCCATCCGTCCATCTGAGTCTGTCTGTGTGTCTGTGTGTCTGTCTGTCTGTGTCTACCTGCTTGTGTCTGTGTTACACTGACAGGCCTCAGGTACCGTAGGGGTGGGCAATATGTGCCAGCAGCCATACCACCACGCACTCTGCTCCTGCCGACTGGCTGAAGCTAAGCAAGTGTGGGCTTGGTTAGTACTTGGATGGAAGACCACCAGGGAATACTGAGTTGCTGCTGGAAGTGGTGTTGGTGGGCCAACAGGGAAATCTTCCCTCTGGTCAAATAAACCCCAAATAATCCCCGGTGTCCTGGCTAAAATCCCAGATCTGGCTCTCGCAAAAAACTTGCCACCTAATCATCCCCTGATTCAGTCGGCTAAAAAAATGCCCTCTCCCTCCAGTGGAGCTGCTCAGCGGCCAACAACAGAGGATTGTGGTTGTACTGGACAGCTCTCAGGTGTGAATGTGTATGAGTGTGAAGCACTCCTGCAAAAGAGCATCCGTGCTCAGTGAACCTACCCTGGGCAAATAAAGGTTAAATAAATAAATAAAATAGAATATTACAATATTACTGCATCACCTATTGACAACACATCACGATTCACTATGATTTTCTTTTCCAGGCATATCGCAGAGATCACCATTATTCTTCAATGCCTGCGTTTTATATGGAAACCAGTGCTTGAAGTGGGGACTGATTGTTAATTTATGAAAATTAAAATCTCAAATTTGACAATGGCTTTTTATTTATTTTTTGTTTAAATTGAATTGTAAATTGAGTACGGTATTGTTAGCAACTGCACTGTGCCGGTTCAGTAACTTGTAAATTTGCAGTGGAACAGCGAAATGTGAAATATCGCGATACGTGTCGTGCATCTGGAAAGTGGCTGAAAATGTCGTGATAGGATATTTTGGCCATATTTCCCAGCCCTGAGGTATCTGCGGCTTTCCCTGTCTGTCCTGAGTGTGTCCGTCTGTCTGTCCTGAGCGTGTCTGTGTGTCTGTCCTAAGTGTGTCTGTGTCACTGTCCTGAGCGTGTCTGTGTGTCTGTCCTAAGTGTGTCCGTGTGTCTGTCCTGAGCGTGTCTGTGTGTCTGTCCTAAGTGTGTCCGTGTGTCTGTCCTGAGCGTGTCTGTGTGTCTGTCCTAAGTGCGTCTGTGTGTCTGTCCTGAGCGTGTCTGTCCTGAGTGTGTCCGTCTGTCTGTCCTGAGTGTGTCTGTGTGTCTGTCCTGAGCGTCTGTGTGTCTGTCCTGAGCGTCTGTGTGTCTGTCCTGAGTGTGTCTGTGTCACTGTCCTGAGCGTGTCCGTGTGTCTGTCCTGAACGTGTCTGTGTGTCTGTCCTGAGCGTCTGCGTGTCTGTCCTGAGCGTGTCCGTGTGTCTGTCCTGAGCGTGTCTGTGTGTCTGTTCTGAGCGTGTCTGTGTGTCTGTTCTGAGCGTGTCTGTGTCACTGTCCTGAGCGTCTGTGTGTCTGTCCTGAGCGTCTGTGTGTCTGTCCTGAACGTGTCCGTGTGTCTGTCCTGAGTGTGTCTGTGTGTCTGTCCTGAGCGTGTCTGTGTGTCTGTCCTGAGCGTCCGTGTGTCTGTCCTGAGCGTCCGTGTGTCTGTCCTGAGCGTGTCCGTGTGTCTGTCCTGAGTGTGTCTGTGTGTCTGTCCTGAGTGTGTTCGTGTGTCTGTCCTGAGTGTGTCTGTCCTGAGCGTGTCTGTGTCTGTCCTGAACGTGTCTGTGTGTCTGTCCTGAGCGTGTCTGTGTGTCTGTCTTGAGCGTGTCTGTCCTGAGCGTGTCTGTCCTGAGTGTGTCTATGTGTCTGTCTTGAGTGTGTCTGTGTGTCTGTCCGTCCGCCTCGGACTCACCTGCAGCTCCCACAGGCTGCTCTCCAGGGCGTGGCAGTGGGCGGGGTCGTCCTCCTCCATCAGGTAGGGGTCATCGCAGGGTTCTGAAAAGAGGGAGGGGCGTGGCCTAAACTGAGGTTCAAGAATGACCAATCCTGTTGGCCCAATGTTTCCCATCAACTGAAACTGCCTTTCATCTACAGTATAACACTCAAAAATTGCGAAGAACTAGTTTCTTAATCAAGCTAGACAGCAAATAACACTCAGTTGTACCAAATCACTGTTTTATTATAAATAACTCAGAGTAAATATGACATAGTGCCACAATAAAATTGTAGAACATCCCAAGTAAATATTTAAATAATTTATCCCAAATCCCCAGCTGGGCATGTGACCCTCACACCAGCCCTGAACCCAGATTATTCCACACAGATGTAGCCTTCGGCCCATGGGCATCATATGTAACAGTGTGTAATCATACCCCTACCTTAAAACATAGACGCTATAGAATATAGGGGGAGGGAGAGCGGGAGGGGCTTACCGTTGGGCGGGAGGGGGAGGGAGGGGCTTAATGTCAGGCGGGTGGGGGGGGGCTTACTGTCGGGCGGGTGGGGGAGGGAGGGGGGAGGGGCTTACCGTCGGGCAGGTGGGGGAGGGGGAGGGGCTTACCGTCGGGCAGGTGGGGGAGGGGCTTACTGTCAGGCAGGTGGGGGAGGGGGAGGGGCTTACCGTCGGGCGGGTGGGGGAGGGAGGGGGGAGGGGCTTACTGTCAGGCGGGTGGGGGAGGGACTTACAGTCGGGTGGGAGGGGGAGGGGGTTACCGTCGGGCGGCTGGGGGAGGGGGAGGGGCTTACCGTCGGGCGGGTGGGGGAGGGAGGGGGGAGGGGCTTACTGTCAGGCGGGTGGGGGAGGGACTTACAGTCGGGTGGGAGGGGGAGGGGGTTACCGTCGGGCGGCTGGGGGAGGGGGAGGGGCTTACCGTCGGGCGGGTGGGGGAGGGAGAGGGGCTTACACTCAGGTGGGTGGGGGAGGGGCTTACCATTGGGGGGGTAGGGGGAGGGGCTTACCATCGGGCGGGTGGGGGAGGGAGGGGGGAGGGGCTTACTGTCAGGCGGGTGGTGGAGGGGGAGGGGCTTACCGTCGGGCGCGCTGGGCCGGTGGATCAGCACACGGCAGGCCGGGTGCCGGCGGATCAGGTTGCAGATGAACGGCAGTACCATGAGCAGGGCAGCAGGGGGCGCCGTCAGGGCCAGCCGGGACAGACGCTTGGCAAAGGCCGCCACCAGGTAGACGGGCAGGTGGCTGTGGGGAGGGCGGGAAAGGGGCGGATTGTCAGCGGGAAAACGGAAGCGAGGCATTAATGACTTCCACAGATCTGATGATGTCACTTCCTCTACAGGCACAGGCTGAAATCCAGCCTCTACAGACAGCTTCAGACTCACCTCTCTGACCACTCTCATTCATAACAGCCTTGGACTTCTAGTTTAAAACTATACCTACGATTCTACGCTTCCTCCCTAATTAGTACTATAATTCACTCTAATACTGTATCAACTGTTCATGTATGTATTTAAGTCTGCCCAGTTCTGATGCTCGCGGTAACGGTTGGCTCTCTGTCACAACGCTCTACTCACACACTCAAGACAAAAGCGTCCGTTTGAACACAAAGTACGAAAGTGCTCTTCACTCCACACAACGCGCATCTACTGGACAAAGAGCGAACACAACGGCTCCTGCCCCCCCCCCCCCCACACGCGACGAAGACTCACCTGGAGGAGAGGAAGATGTTGGCCAGGTGGAAGAAACGCGCTCTGTACTTCACGTGGAACACAGACGGCTCCAGCAGGCCGTACAGCTTCTTGTAGAAGTCAGGGTAGTCACTGCGGACACACACAGTCTAAGTCACACTGGACACAGTGATTAGCAGGGTACTGGCTAAACGTCCTCAGAGAGAGAGAGAGAGACAGAGAGAGAGAAAGAGAGTGAGAGATAGGGAGAGAGGGGGGTAGAGTGAGAGAGAGAGAGAGGGAGAGAAGGGGGAGAGAGAGGGAGAGAGGGAAGGAGGGAGGGGGTGAGAGAGAGAGAGGGAAGGAGGGAGGGGGTGAGAGACAGAGAGAAAGAGAATGAGAGAGAGGGAGAGAGGGGGTAGAGTGAGAGAGAGGGAGAGGGGGGAGAGAGCGGGAGAGAGGGAGAGAGGGAAGGAGGGAGGGGGTGAGAGAGAAACAGAGAGAGAGAGAGAGAGAGAGAGAGAGAGAGAGAGAGAGAGAGAGAGAGAGAGATGATCCTTCACTCACAGATTGTGTTGGTGAATCAGCACAAACAGTCCGTTCAGAGCCAGCAAACTTATAGCTCCCCCTGGTGAAAAAGACAAAGAACAACCATGGATCAGACATTTATACAGGAGACCTTCAATACATCCCAGAGCCACTACTGACCCTCCCTCTATAACAGAGCCTGGTGAATTATTCATACTAAAACCCATCCCAAGCATGACTGCAACTGTTTGTATTGTATTTTATAGTATTGTATTGTATGCTACTGTATTGTCCTGTGTGTACTGTATTGTATAGTATGGTACAGTATTGTTCTGTTTGTATTGTATTGTATTGTGTGGTACAGTATTGTCATGTTTGTATGGTACTGTATTGTGTGGTACAGTATTGTTATGTTTGTATTGTGTGGTACAGTATTGTTATGCTTGTATTGTGTGGTACAATACGGTTATGTTTGTATTGTATTGTATGGTACAGTATTGTTCTGTTTGTATTGTATTGTGTGGTACAGTATTGTTATGTTTGTATGGTACAGTATTGTGTGGTATAGTATTGTTCTGTTTGTATTGTATGGTATAGTATTGTTCTGTTTGTATTGTATTGTATTGTGTACAGTATTGTTATGTTGGTATAGTACTGTATTGTTATGTTTGTATTGTATTGTATGATACAGTATTGTTCTGTTTGTATTGTATTGTATGGTACGGTATTGTTATGTTTATATGGTACTGTATTGTTATGTTCGTAATGTATTGTATGGTACAGTATTGTTATGTTTGTATTGTATGGTACAGTGTTGTTATGATTGTATGGTACTGTATTGTGTGATACAGTATTGTTCTGTTTTGATAGGTTCCCAGTTTTGTTTAGTATACATATATATATTATATGTAGTGTATTGTGTTTCCATTTTGTATTACTGTGTCTGTAGTTTGCATGCCTCTGTGTCTAGCCCCTCTGTAGTGTGTCTCAGTATAACACCTCTAGTGTCTGCGGCAAGGATGTCACATTCCTATGCTAAATGGCTGCGAGGGTCCCCAGGAAGGGACAAGACCATTTGTCTCCGGTCCGCCACTTAACTCAACCTTTTGATATGTATGACTGCAAACTGTATATCCAGGCACCACACAGCGTGATCGGCAGAGATTCTCTCAGCGCAGCGCCCGAATGTGCTGGGTCTGTCTCTCCCTTGCGCATTGTAATAAACATCAAATCCTCTGAGGAAACTTTGTCAGCGTGTTCTTCATCGTCCTGCATTTGACTCCACGGATAAGGGCAAAATATCCTAACAGTTTTGGCGACCACGAAGGGACAGGAAATATCTTCCACTTGAAACAACGAGAATCAACAAGAAGGTGAGTATCTTTTCTTAAACACAACTTACCACCTTCATTAGGCGTTGATTTTCCTTGGTGCAATTTGGAAGTGACTCCTGTTCTGTATTTTAAGAAATAGTTACGTGGACAGGACTTTGATGTAACAACTGATAATGAGTTTGTCTTTTAATGTTGACGTCATTTTAATGTGGTAGTGCTAGCAGTATTAACAGAGTACGCGGGAGCGTCAATCTGTTCAGTAACGTCTGCGTGCTGAAGTAGAGCACGGCAACGTTCCGGACCACGTCGGGTCCTCGACGCTGAAAGACGCGTCGGTTTAGTAACGCGTGTCGGTATTTGACAGAAGGACACGTTCCGAGCCAGGTCGGGCTCACGGGCGAAGTAGCGTCCACCTTCCTTAGTAACGTCTGCGTGCTGGGTGAAGTCACGTAACGTTCCGGACCAGGTCGGGTCCTCGACGCTGAGAGACGCGTCGGTTTAGTAACGTGTGTCGGTATTTGACAGAAGGACACGTTCCGAGCCAGTTCGGGCTCACGGGCGAAGTTGCGTCCACCTTCCTTAAGCTGTTTAGTAACGTGTGTCGGTATTTGACAGAAGGACACGTTCCGAGCCAGTTCGGGCTCACGGG
Source organism: Anguilla pacifica (assembly GCA_039654925.1). NCBI lineage: Eukaryota > Metazoa > Chordata > Actinopteri > Anguilliformes > Anguillidae > Anguilla > Anguilla pacifica. The sequence continues at coordinate 37,162,192 of CM077297.1, forward strand.
CGAAGTTGCGTCCACCTTCCTTAAGCTGTTTAGTAACGTGTGTCGGTATTTGACAGAAGGACACGTTCCGAGCCAGTTCGGGCTCACGGGCGAAGTAGCGTCCACCTTCCTTAAACAGTAACGTGTGTCGGTATTTGACAGAAGGACACGTTCCGAGCCAGTTCGGGCTCACAGGCGAAGTTGCGTCCACCTTCCTTAAGCTGTTTAGCAACGTGTGTCGGTATTTGACAGAAGGACACGTTCCGAGCCAGTTCGGGCTCACGGGCGAAGTTGCGTCCACCTTCCTTAAGCTGTTTAGTAACGTGTGTCGGTATTTGACAGAAGGACACGTTCCGAGCCAGTTCGGGCTCACGGGCGAAGTTGCGTCCACCTTCCTTAAACAGTAACGTGTGTCGGTATTTGACAGAAGGACACGTTCCGAGCCAGTTCGGGCTCACGGGCGAAGTTGCGTCCACCTTCCTTAAGCTGTTTAGTAACGTGTGTCGGTATTTGACAGAAGGACACGTTCCGAGCCAGTTCGGGCTCACGGGCGAAGTTGCGTCCACCTTCCTTAAGCTGTTTAGTAACGTGTGTCGGTATTTGACAGAAGGACACGTTCCGAGCCAGTTCGGGCTCACGGGCGAAGTAGCGTCCACCTTCCTTAAACAGTAACGTGTGTCGGTATTTGACAGAAGGACACGTTCCGAGCCAGGTCGGGCTCACGGGCGAGGTTGCGTCCACCTTCCTTAAGCTGTTTAGTAACGTGTGTGTCAGGAGTGGACACAAAAACACGTTTCCGATCGGAACCATCAGACGAGGGAGCGTCTGTTTAATAATTTGTTGGACAGGTTTTGGTGTTGCTGGTTTTTGGGGCATGCTGGTTGCTGTTAGTAGCCTAAGTGTTTCGGAGTAACACTGCAAATTGTGAAAAACTGGGCTGTGTGCCAAAGTGTGTGTAAGAAGAGAACCTTGGTTGTTTTCCAATGCGAGTGAATGAGAGAGAGAAAGTGCTCTGTTTGCTTGTTCTGAGCTCAATTTGTGTTGGTTGAAGTGTGTGAATGTCTGCAGAAAATGTTGTATTGTTGTGTTAGGCCTACATGATATGTTTGTTATATGAAGTGTACACAGTATAGCATATATAACCCATATAATATAAGATAATCGTAAAAGCGCATATTTTCCTTTCGTGTAGTTAACGGCTCATAATAGCTAATCTGCGTAATTCTGAAGGGCTACCAACTACGGGAATGATGACGGAGAAAGAGGTTTTATGCGGGGATCTAATGGCAGCGGCATTAAAAGCTATGGTTAAAAGATATGGGAAAGCAATGAGAACTAATCCCCCATTCCCCAGCAAAAATGATTCCGGGGTAATTTCAGAAGAGGCACTGAACGTATGGTGGTCCCAACAGAAAAATAATAAAGAGAAAGGTAAATATGCAGTAATGTGCGTAGTGATGGCATAGGCCTATAAGAGCGCAGCACACGAACTCAAACAATATGAGGGAGAGCTGGAGCGCTGCCGTAGTGAAATAGACGAGCTACAAAGGTGTCGTAGTGAACTAGACAGCAAAAACAAACTGTTAGCTAAGGTACAGGAGGATTTGTACAAGGCTCCCCCATATTCACAAGTTATGGATGATATATCTGCAGAGCCTAGTGCCCCAATGGCCCCCATAGTAGTAGACTCGATTCCGAATCCGGATCGGAGTGAGGGACAGCCAAGTATTATAACACAAATCAAACATACACCACTAAGCCCTTCTGATTTGCGTAGCATGATTCGGGAATTACCCGATCTCAAAAGAGATGGCCCGAACATGGCGTTTTGGGAGAAAATAGCACAATACATGACGGTGGGGGGATTACATGCTTTCGACGTTTGTGTGTTAATTAAAACGCTTGAAACCTCAGAATGAGATACGTCGGCCCCCATTGCATCAGGTGTTGAGGTTTCGCACAAACGACCATACTTACAAGCGAGGGTGGGGGGCATATCGTGTAATATCCTCATAGACACAGGGGCTTCAGTATCTGTTACTAATGTCCCAGGGTTGCCTTTGACTAAGAGATCCATTGAAGTTTTAATGATCAAGGCATATTTAACTAAACCCATATTATTTGAAACCGAACACAAATTTTGGATAAGCCGGATTTACTATTGCAACAACCAGACAGAGGGAACCATTATGGGCATGGATATGTTAAATGATTTACAATGTCAGTTGAACTTAGGAGATTCCCCAGCATTGCAGATACCTTCCGATAAATATACAACAATTCCGCTTGTTTACGCACGATGTAGGGAAGACTTTGCAAGCTGTGCAGCGATACAAGTTACGGACAAACTTGATTGCGGGCGCATTAAAATGCCCCCTGTTAGAATCACAGGTAAACCACCCCCACCCACACGGCCGTACCTGATAAAAGCAGAGGCTATAGGCGCAGTTAAAAAAAAAAACGATTGAAGAACTGATGAAAAGGGAGTGGTGGTAGAGACTCAGTCAAAAATGTAATTCACCAATCTTCCTGTAAAGAAGCCAGATGGCTCATGGCGTCTTACTGTTGATTATCGGGACATCAATTTGCATGCAGACAAGTTAACACCTATAGTGGCAGATCCTAACACCATCCTTTCCACTGTTACAAGTGATCACACGGTATTCTTTAGATGTAAGTAATGGTTTTTGGTCTATCCCTGTGGCCGAGGATAGTCAAATTTGGCTTTGCTTTTACTGATGAAAATAAATAATATACATTCACTAGACTTAGCCAAGGCTTTCACAACTCTCCGACCCTGTTCCACCGTGCGTTAGCTGATGTAATTAATAGCCTCCCTGAAATTAAATCATGTGTGCGCCAATATGGCGATGATTTATTAATTTCATCCAAGGATATGGACACGCATTGCAGAGACCTAGATGTTATTTTACAACATTTGACAGAAACGGGTTTGAAAGTGTTTGCATGTGGAGAATTGAGGATGAAAGCATAAGGATTTTAAAATGGCGTGTGACATTTGAACTTGTAGGAGACTCCTGACTAGTGCAGGAGCCCCCAATACAAAATGGGGGACTGGTACAAGAAAATAACATTGGTACAAAAAAACTAACTAACCAATTCAAACTAACTAATCATTTGTTCTCCATTCTAGGATAAGACTGGGTGACGCAGCCACCAGCCGTGCTCCTCTCCGTGAAAGCGGGACTGAGTAATTAACGCTGAGTAATTAACATTTGCTTTCACCCTTTGGAATTCTTACAGGTTGACCCATGAGGACTCCTGGTGGTTAGTGTATTGGTGGGAAATTGCATGAAATGGGTGACCGTTTAGGTAAATATTGCAGGCTTTTGTCCTAAGTGTGTTTTACAGGATCACAGAACTGGACCTGACCCGGCTGAGGACAAAGAAACATGCCTGGTTGAACCTGGAGACAAGGTCCTGGTGAAAACATAATCGGATGACATTTTACCCAAATTTGGTCTGGACCACACAGCCTCACGATTCCATCAGCTGCTTCCAGTGACTGGAACTCCGGTGTGGCTCCGCATTAAATAGTTAAGAGAATACAAGGGTGAGACCCAACATGGGGCACAATAATCCCCGTCTACCCTTATAGCCCCTGGGGGCTATCTCTCTCTCTGCGTGTCTCCATTCAGACACATTTCCAGGACAAGAATGTGCACCAACCTTGCAAGCTGCAGTTGGATTTGGGATGACTTCACAGCGACATTTTCATCATTATGTTGTCATGTTGGATATTTTTGTCATTATATTGTAATGTTGTATATAGTCTGAGAGTGTGGGTTGATACAGGAATAGGTTGGGAGGAGGCAATTAAAATACTGGAAAAGTTTTATATTAATTAGGATGAAAATGTTGCAGGACTGGAGGAAGATGGTTGTCCCACTCAAAAGGCCATATACGGATATGCCCTTCAGCTAAGAGGTGAAGCACATGCAGCCCTCCAGAGAAGCCTGGCACATGCCCTAAATTGTATAGTGGACCTAAATTTTGAATTCCTCGGAAAGAGAGCCTCTGCCTGCCCTAGTAGCTGTATCAATCAGACACTCTCACATAATCATTAATCATTGGTCTAAAATGCTTCAGGTTAAGCTATCTTTGTTTCAAAGTCATATATATATATATATATATATTAGATATAATTAAGAAACATAGGGGTATTGCATAGTGGGAGGGAGCCACTGGGTCCACAGCAAATGCCATTTTTGGTTAAAAAAAAAAATATATAAAATAAATGTTAATAATTGAGATTGGGCTGATACCTGTTAGCAACAGGCACAATATTGGTGACAAAAGGAGGACTACTTTCTAACCAAATTACTCTTGTTCTTACTTCTGCTATGCATGATAATAGGGAGGAAATCACTGTTTTACTCCAGCACTTGCTTGAAAATAGTAACACTTCCTACTGCACTAATCTAACTAACACCCTGACCACTATCCGCTCTATTCTAGTCACTCCTGATGTCACCACTAACACCTTTGCTCCAGCATTTGATAGCTGGGTGTTGAACCCTAATATCACAATGCAGCTAAAATGCAACAACTGTGACCCAATGGCTAAAAGATAGTAATTACTGTCCCTTGGGGTGGGGTTGTTTGTATGTATTGTATGGGTCATTTTTTTTGTGTGTGGGTATGTAACATTTTAATTTTTCTGGTAATTAGCATGCACACAGGCCAACCCAAGGAGGATGGGTTCCCCCCGCTGAGCCTTGGTTCCTCTCAAGGTTTCTCCCCTTTACTCTAGGAGAGTTTTTCCTTGCCACTGTCGCCATGTGCTTGCTCGCTGGGGGTACAGGCCTGAATAGGTTATGGGGAATATGGTGTTTGACACCATATTTCCAAATACAAAATGGGGGACTGATAGGTTCCCAGTTTTGTTTAGTATACATATATATATTATATGTAGTGTATTGTGTTTCCATTTTGTATTACTGTGTCTGTAGTTTGCATGCCTCTGTGTCTAGCCCCTCTGTAGTGTGTCTCAGTATAACACCTCTAGTGTCTGCGGCAAGGATGTCACATTCCTATGCTAAATGGCTGCGAGGGTCCCCAGGAAGGGACAAGACCATTTGTCTCCGGTCCGCCACTTAACTCAACCTTTTGATATGTATGACTGCAAACTGTATATCCAGGCACCACACAGCGTGATCGGCAGAGATTCTCTCAGCGCAGCGCCCGAATGTGCTGGGTCTGTCTCTCCCTTGCGCATTGTAATAAACATCAAATCCTCTGAGGAAACTTTGTCAGCGTGTTCTTCATCGTCCTGCATTTGACTCCACGGATAAGGGCAAAATATCCTAACAGTTTGCATTGTATTGTGTGGTACAGTATTGTTCTGTTTGTATTGTATTGTACTGTATGGTACAGTATTGTATTGTATGGTACAGAATTGTTATGTTTGTATGATGTACTGTATTGTTATGTTTGTATTGTATGGTATTGTATTGTACTGTTTGCACTGTACTGTGCAATGTTGTGTTGTGTTGGTGTTGTTTGTATTGTATTGTATTTTATTTGTATTGTGTGGTATTGTATGGTATTGTATTGTGTGATATTGTATGGTATTGTACTGTATGGTATTATATTGTGTCCTACTGTATTGTATTATATTGTGTGTTACTGTATTGTATTGTATTATATTGTACTGTTTGTACTGTACTGTGTGATGTTGTGTTGTGCTGTTGTTGTGTTGTTTGTATTGTATGGTATTATATTGTACTGTACTATGCGGTATTGTATTGTTTGTACTGTACTGTGCGATGTGTTGTGTTGGTGTGGTATTGTATGGTATTGTATTGTGTGGTATTGTATGGTATTGTATGCTACTGTATTGTTATGCTTGTATTGGATTGCATTGTATTATATTGTACTGTTTGTACCGTACTGTGCGATGTTGTGTTGTGTTGGTATTGTGTTGTTTGTATTGTATAGTATTATATTGTACTGTACTATGCAGTATGGTGCTGTGCTGTACTGGACTCACCCACATCGTAGGCCGCAGTCAGGAAGTCGATCATCAGGGTGGGCTTGCTCATGTGGGGCAGGATGGAGTCGTGCAGAATCACCAGGACCTTCTTGTACATGCTGCTAGGCAACTGCAAGGGGGGGGGGGGGATGGTCAGAGAGGCGGGGCTTGTGGCCAGGAGGAGGGACTTCTCACCGGGCAGAGCCACTCAGAAGCTTACCTTGTACTTGAGAAAGCAGAGCCACATCCGCTCGAACGCCCGCCTGTGTTCCTGTGGAGGAGAGGGAGAGATCGCGGGAGCGGTCAGCGCTCGGCCGCGGTCAGAAGGCAGTCAAACCGCAGCGCGCCGGGAGAACAAACGGCGCTCGGGGAGCAGAGGTCGGAGTTCACGCTCACCTTGAACTTGGCCGCCTTCCAGTCCTCTTGTTTAGCTGAAAACACAAGATGGAGGGAAAAACTGTTAACCAACACTTCGACATCCAGCCATCCATTATCCATACACACTTATCCTGGAGGGTGCTGGAGCTATCCCAGCATGCATTGGGCAAAAGGCAGGAATACACTCTGGGCAGATTGCCAGCCAATCACAGGGCACACGCCCCATTCACTCACCATTCACTCACACACTCATACCTATGGGCAATTTAGACTCTCCAATTAGCCGAACCACAGTGTCTTTGCGGTGACTGTGGGAAGAAACCGGAGGGATTTGAACCCAGGACCTTCCTGCCATGAGGCCACAGTGCTACCCACTGCACCACCGAGACATTGACATTTAAACCAAAAAGAGCAGGGTGAGAAAGAGTCACCTTTTACAGCGAGAGCAACACTAGAGTCTGCACTGCGCACTGGTGCCCCAAGGAACACACCTGTCTGAACACACACACACCTGCCTGCTTCACCACACACCTGTCTGAACACACACACACACACACCTGTCTGAACACACACTCACCTGTCTGAACACACATACACACCTGTCTGAACACACACACACACACACCTACCTGCTTCACCACACACCTGTCTAAACACACACACACCTGTCTGAAAGCACACACTCACCTGCCTGCTTCACCACACACCCGTCTAAACACACACACACCTGTCTGAAAGCACACACTCACCTGCCTGCTTCACCACACACCTGTCTGAACACACACACACACACACACCTGTCAGAACACACACACACACACCTGTCAGCACACACACACACACACACACCTGCCTGCTTCACCACACACCTGTCTGAACACACACACACACACACACACACCTGTCAGAACACACACACACAACTGCCTGCTTCACCACACACCTGTCTGAACACACACTCACCTGTCTGAACGCACATACACACCTGTCTGAACACGCACACACCTGTCTGAACACACACTCACCTGTCCGAACACACATACACACCTGTCTGAACACACACACACACCTGTCTGAACACACATACACACCTGTCTGAACACACACACACCTGGCTGAAAGCACACACACACACACACACACCTACCTGCTTCACCACACACCTGTCTAAACACACACACACCTGTCTGAAAGCAAACACTCACCTGCCTGCTTCACCAGGAAGTTGGAGAGCTCCGCCTCCTTGCTGGGCATGCAGATACTGGAGGCCAGGAGGAACACATTGCCCTGGTACACTGGCAGCGCCACCTGGAGGAGAGACAGCAGCATAGCATCACATGCACAAAGCATTAAAAACCCATACTCACAGCACCGAGATACAAACACACAGACAGAAATACAGACACACAGACACAGACACAGACACAGACACACACACACTGTTATACCCAGCAGAGATTATATCTACACACGCTGAGTGAGCAGGAGGTTGTGTAGCATACTGAAACAGCGCCGCCAGCACAGAAGCCATGGGCTGATAACACTACAGTGGTGACGCTCAGCTTTACCCCTTTGGCTTTCTCCATCACCCGGGCAACGCTGTCGCTAACGGAGCTCATGACGTAGTAACGCACGTCCTCCATCTCCAGGAACTCCTGGAACCTGGAGATCAGCAGGGCCATGTCCTCCTTCTCCGACAGCAGCTGCCCGACCACTGCCTGTGGAAAGAGGGAGTGTTAATACATACTTTCACACACACACACACACACACTCACACACACGCTGTCCCACCACTGCCTGTGGAGAGAAAGAGTTAACACACACACACACACACACACACACTGCCCCACCACTGCCTGTGGAGAGAGAGTTAACACACTCTCACACACGCTGTCCCACCACTGCCTGTGGAGAGAGTGAGTGTTAATACATACTTTCACACACACACACACACACACACACACACAAACACACACTGCCCCACCACTGCTTGTGGAGAGAGTGAGTGTTAATACATACTTTCACACACACACACACACACACACACACACACACACACACACTGCCCCACCACTGCCTGTGGGGAGAGAGAGTGTTAATACACGCGGCAAGCACGCGGAGTGAAAATGATCATCGACCATTTAACTCTCACACTTCATGAGAGCATGTGTCCATCATCGCTGATCATGTCCAACCCTCCAGACACTGTCCTGTGATGTGTGGTCATGTTGTGTGATGTGTGGTCATGTTGTGCGGTCATGTGGTGTGATGTGTGGTCATGTTGTGTGGTCATGTGGTGTGACGTGTGGTCATGTTGTGTGGTCATGTGGTGTGACGTGTGGTCATGTTGTGTGGTCACGTGGTGTGACGTGGTCATGTTGTGTGATGTGTGGTCATGTAGTGTAGTCATGTGGTGTGATGTGTGGTCATGTTGTGTGATGTGTGGTCATGTTGTGTGGTCATGTGGTGTGATGTGTGGTCATGTAGTGTAGTCATGTGGTGTGATGTGTGGTCATGTTTTGTGGTCATGTGGTGTGATGTGTGGTCATGTTGTGCAGTCATGTGATGTGATGTGTGGTCATGTTGTGTGGTCATGTGGTGTGATGTGTGGTCATGTTGTGTGGTCATGTGGTGTGATGTGTGGTCATGTTGTGTGGTCATGTGGTGTGACGTGTGGTCATGTTGTGTGGTCATGTGGTGTGACGTGTGGTCATGCTGTGTGGTCATGTGGTGTGACGTGATCATGTGTGGTGTGTGGTCATGTTGCGTGATGTGTGGTCACGTGGTGTGATGTATGGTCATGTTGTGTGGTGTGTGGTCATGTTGTGTTATTGCCTCAGGAAGATGCCTACCTTCAGAAGTTCTCTGGGGAAGTGGTAGTGCTCCTCCCAGTCCACAGCCAGGAGTGGAAACTTCCCCTCCATCGTCACAAACTTCATTAGGGTGAGCAGGGCACCTTCCTACAGGACAGCAAACACAATCGGTATCATGCAGGCAAGCAACAACAAACCACAGGGAAACTAACTGGCCATGCCAAGAATTCACCTAGTAAATGTAGCCCTGACATGTTGGATTTGAATGCTTTCACGATGTTATCAACACAAACACTCACAAAATGACTGGATAGTTTGCCTTAATATTACATCCCCATATAACAGAATACCGGAGTGTGGTAAAAACTATTCTCTCTCACTCTCACCATGACCCGGAAGGACAAACAGCTCCAGTCTCTCTCACTCTCACCTTGACCCGGAAAGACAAACTGCTCTATTCTATCTCACTCTCATCTTGACCTGGAAGGACAAACAGCTCTATTCCCTCTCACTCTCACACTCACTCTCACCTTGACCCGGAAGGACAAACAGCTCTATCCTCTCACCTTGACCTGGAAGGACTCGTGGTGCATCAGATCCAGCAGCAGGTCTGTGCAGCTGTTGTAGCGATGGCGCATGAACATGCGGTACTTCTGCTCAGCGCTGTGCTCAGCTAACATGGCAAACATCAACACAAATACAAATGTGTCATTTTACAAACATCTGTCACAATACACTCCACAGTAAACCCTGGCCCAATCACCCATCTCTTCTGCAGAATAAGTGCTATGTATTACTCTTGACCGCAGGCGCTCTCTCTAGGCAAGGGTGGGCAATTCCATACCTGTATTACCGGTGTATGTGCAGATTTTTTTTACTTTCACACCAATCAGCCTGCTAAATTAGCTCAATACACCAATGCTGGCACACTTATAAATGAAACAAACAGTTTAAAATTTCATATAGGGACACAAGAACAGTTATTCATTTTCATCTACAACCAGCCAAACAATATTCTTAGCTTAGTAGGTGACGTGACGGCAAGTAAAGGAAATATATCTATATAATTTACGTTATGTTAGAGAAAAGACGATCATTAGTTTGACACATGTATAATAAGTATAATCCTAAAGCAACTGGCAACACTGAGTACAGGTAAAGCGTCATATCCTATTCTTCTCACATGGCAAAAGAGATGGTTTTGGACACGAGGAAGAGTCGCTTACCGGAGAGCATGTCCTCTTCACTGGGCAACTGGCCGACAAACAGGTCGCCCCTCTTCAGCAGCGCGCAGAACAGCTTGTTGCAAGCACTGACCGCACAGACAACATCCTTCTCTTTGTCTGCCTGAGGCCATAGACGATGGAGGAAACGATTTACTGTTATATCTTAAAAGGTTGGAATTACCTTTGACCAAAGCGTGAAACTCACAACGCGACGTACTTCTTTTATAAGAAACGAGGCATAAGTTAATCAAGCTTAACCCCAATTTCATCCCAAAAAACAGCAACTTACTTACCTGTAAATATTCCAGTATGTCAAAAACATAATTGGCATGCTTCCTATTATTGATAACAAGGTCCACTTTGTTGTTTATGTCCTTTTTAGACGATTTATTTGCCGTTCCTTCGGGCTCATCTACGTTCACGTTGCTACTTGTGGAAGTCGCCATTTTTCCAATGCAATGTTGCTACCATAGACAATAGAGACTCGCATGCGATTCACAAGTGTGTGGGATTCATGTCGCCACCTTACGATTGGCATGAGTACTGACAGTGACCATCGTGATGGTTAACTGAAGTCCGTATATGACACTTACTGACATTCATATTTATTTAAAATACATGTTTTCCCATGGGTTAAACTGTATGGATGACCTGTAGTGGCCAGAGCAGAGACCCACTTAACTAGGCTCTCGGTTTATTTAACCTGGGTCGTGAAATGTGCCAAATTAAAGTTCAGTTATCCTATTGAATGTATGACATATCAGCACGTACGTTCGTGAAGTTACATCTGTACTTGCGCATATATTTCAGAGAATACACGGCGCTGATACCAGACACTATTATTATTACTATTATTATTTGCATACCCAAAACGGTCACAAGGTTTATCTTGACTGCTGACCAGTGTTAGCCTGGAATATACTAATTGCATTCAGTCAAATTTATTAGAGTCTTGTTCAGGGTATTTTTTGACGTTAACACTTTATAAAACGACAGCCTTTATTTGATAAATAAATACATTAAATATTGCAGTAACATAAACAAAAATACAATTGCACGTTTTTATGGTCAAACTGGTGGCATCTTTACCAAGCAGTAAGAATTTTATAGACGCTAAGCCACTTAAAAATTCAACATATACAAACGAGCTTTCAAAAAACGTCAAAATTAAGCACAGAGTACCTGCTTAAAATTCATTGGAAAATAACCAAATACACTTACGTTATGTCATTATCCACTTTAACAATATGTAGTCATATCGAGGAAATTTTGTTTTATATTTTGTTTTATGTAATGGGATAACATAATAAATCTTGTTCTCCAGCATGAAAATATGTTTTAATGAAATTCAGGCACATTTTTCCCATAAATACAATGTACTTTTTATTACCAACAGAATTTCTGTAAATACACATTTTTTATAATGTAACTGAAAACACATTTTCAGGTGCCCAAGAACACAGCTCGTGGGCCTTCTAGAGAAAAATGTTCAAGAATTTCAAAAACAAATTAGGCAATTGCGGTTTGTTTTCATACAGCCAACTGAAAAGGAAGATTACTGTACTTGCAACAAACAACCTCAGATTTATCAACCTCACAGTACTTTAAAATCTGTTTTTTTTCCAAGAAACCAAGGCCTCGAAAAATAGATTTTACCCAAATGGGACTCAATAAGACAAAGAATAAATAAAAATAAAAACTAAAATAAATAGTTCCTCAGTGAGCTTGAAAGCTCCACAACCGTTTTTAGCATGATTTTTTCCCAAACATGTTTATGAAATGGTACAATTTTCCATTTTCCATCATTAGTGAGGCAGTCATGACCTTCACGACTAAATACACTTTGACATCCAAATAAAAACAGGTTAAAATGCTTATATTAACAAAGCTTTTTAGAGTACATTTTAGTTAAAATCATGACTGTCATCCTTATTCAATTCCCTAAACACAAGTTGACACCAGACACCCCACCCCCCAAGGTCTGATTTGATTTCAAGGCAAAGTAACAGACCCTCCCCCCCCCCCAATTACACAGGATATAAACCATCCTTGAGGCTTCAGAGAACCAGCTCTTGTTTCACAAGACGTCTAATCTGAGCCATTTTCATCTTCATCATTATCCTTCAGGGAGGGAAAAACAAGTTAATATATAAATAGCTGTATATGAACATACACACACACACAGTTGATCGCAAATCTGACAATTTCACTAAAGCTATACACACACACACACACACACACACACACACACACAAAACGCCTACACACACACACTCATTCATTCACCCTTTATTACATCTTGCGAAACCATTGAGTAAGAGTTGTGTGTACAATGGTGTGGAGTTACAATTATTAAAACAGTATAAGAAATACTAGAACAGACTGTTCTAGTATTTGTTATAGTTACAGTTTGTGAAAAAAGAAATAAAAGTTAATAAGTGCAACAGATGCAATTAAAACCAATTACGCCCAGAATGAACAAACACAGAGATCAGAGATTTGAACTTGTGTAGCAGCAGCAATGAGTTTAGGTTTACTGTGCTCTGTATTTTAATTCAAGTGTACCGGGCACAGTAACTGAAGGCAATTTTCCAGATTTTCTCACAGGTTGTACATGAAAGGATAACCTTATTTTGAGAAGGAGCACCAAGACTGTTAGTAAACCAGATTACAGGGCATGACATATAAGTGTTTATTCAATAACATTAAATAAATAAATAAATAAATAAATAAATAAATAAATACCAATGATGCTCACATCTAACCGACAGAGATGGCCACCCAACCTTTGCATACAAGAGACAATGATATGTGTTATAGCTGTCACCGGGGATAAGTAAACAGCATCTAATGGTTTCAGGGTAGTAGCAGCAGCTCGACCATATATCATATCTCCGCGACCCAGCAGGCAAAAATAATGATTCTGGTATTTTCTTTCTGTGGAGCCCAGTAAAGCAGCACTTATTTCTGTACAGAAAGCCTAGTTTTATCTACAGTTTTGTTACTAGGTTATTAATGTGAAATTTGAAATGAAGTTTATCATCTACCCCGAATCGTAGATATTTACATTGGGGCACTCTCTCTATATGTGTGTGATTTTACGATTGGAATCAGTACACTTATGCCAATGAGAATATCCATTTGGTTTTTTGGAATTTTAAATTAACTTGAGGTTGAACAGTTGCATTTGAAGAGCATTAGAAGTGTGTTGTAGGTTTTCAATTGCTGGCTGTATAGAATTTGCAGAACCATACAAAATTGTGTCATCAGCATAAAAATGGAATTTACATGAATGTAGAGAAGCAATAATATCATTAACATAAACTGTAAACAGTATTGGTCCAAAAACTGAACCCTGTGGAACGCCTTTTGTGTTACGTGTAACCACCTACACAACAAAACTTAAAAATACCTCATGGTGAGAACTGCACTTTTTTTTTTTTTCTTTTAAAGAACTAGCCAGTACGGCTAATGGATGAAGAAATTCACTACATATTCCCCCCAGAAAATGGAATGTGTGCACTACTCTAGTTTCACACCCAAGTGCACCATTTTGTTTTGCCCACAACAGTTTCCAATTTATGTTCAGGCCTCACAAACAGAGAACCAGACCAAAAGAAAAAAAACTACAGAACATCACAAAGCTCCAGCCTCCATCCCTGTTATGATATGAAGTTTTTCTCTTTATTTTAGTTTGCTTTCCCAAACCACCACCAGGCTGCCACATACCTGCAGTGCATCTCTGCCCCCCTGGAGCCCCGAATCGGTGGCCTGGAAGTCGTGCTTGGGCAGAGTGGCCATCCAGGCCAGCATGGACTTCTCGTCCCGCTCCGCCTGCAAGATGCTGGGGTAGATGTGCTCCTCCTTGAAGGCGGCGATGCTGCCCTGCTCCCTGCTCCAGTCCAGCGGCTCGTGGAGGCCGTCCCCGCCGAAGCGGCGGTTGTAGCGCTGGAAGTGGACCCGCTCCAGCACCAGGCCCAGCCCCGGCGCCTTGGGCACGTCCACCTTACTCTCGCCCCAGCTCCTCTCCATCACCCCCGGGTCCGCGTAGCCCTGGGCCACGGCCACCACCAGGCCGATCATCTTGCGGATCTGGTGCATCATGAAGCTCTGGCCCGTCACCGTGACGACGGCGAACTCGGCGCCGTCGCGCAGGAAGGGCTCCGCGCACGCCATGTCCAAGACGTAGCGGCGGGCGCTGGGGTCCCCCGGGGCCTTCTGGGAGGTGAAGTTGTGGAAGTTGTGGGTGCCCTTGAAGCGGGAGAAGAGCTGGTTGACCCGCTGCAGGCCCTCGCTCCCCAGCCGGAAGGTGGCGTCCTGGTGGACCAGCTCCTTGGGCGCGAAGGCTACGGTGGGGAGCAGGTAGGAGTACGTCCGCGCGTCACAGCTGTTCTTAGAGTTGAAGCTGCCCGTCACCCGTCTGAGGCCTGGAATGAAGGGGGGGGGCCAAAGAGACGCGTGTCACACACAACCACACACACACACACACACGCACACACACACACACACACGCACACGCACACGCACACACACACATCCACACACACACACACATCCACACACGCACACACACACACACACGCACACATCCACACACGCACACACACATCCACACACACACACACACATGCATACACATGCGTGCACACACGCACGCACGCACACACACACACACACACACACACACATGTGCACACACACCCATGCGCGCGCACACACACACACACCCCCGCACTCACACACATGCACACACACACGCACACACACACCCCCACACTCACACACATGCACACACACACGCGCGTGCACACACACACACCCACACTCACACATGCGCACACACTCGTATAAAAGCCAGGCAGGCAGGTCTCACCTAACACTCGTATCTGTGCAGGCAGGTGAGCGTTAATCTTGGCCACGACATCATCAATCAGCCAAAGCTTCAGAGACACCACCTGCCCCGCCGCTGACACTCCCTGGCAAGAGTAGGGTATTAATAACATGACTGTAATAGTGTTAGGCCATTTAAAAAAGCACAAAGTACAAAAGTGGATGGTTAAGCATGTCTAATCGCAGTGAGGTTTTGAAGCAATTCAGACCGAACCAGACTTTTACTCACCCCAGTAATACAAGTGATAATAACGAGATCCAGTTCAGGAAAAACTCTAGCCACTGTTTGACTGCCAGAACAGGTCAGGTCGTTTCTCACAATACCTTGTCTGTCCTTGCACATCGCTGAAAGGACATTTTCTTCATGTCGTGACCATGATTCTCTGGAATGCATCCCGACTTCACCAGGGCCGTAACCAATTCGTCTTCGATCGTTTTAAACTTGGAAGAGCCCATATTTCTCTACAGCAAAAAAGTCAATGGCGGTAGTCAGATGAATAAACAGCTCCATACCAGATGAGTTTTATTCTGAATACTTCTATGAGTACTTGCAAACATGGGCTAAAAAATAAAAACAAAAATATCGTGCATGAAAAGTAACACACCTGCATGCCATGATACCCTTTGCCCGAGTAGGCCATGAGAAGGACCACTTTTCTTTTCTGGAGTTTCTTCTCGTCGAGGGGTTGATCCTCGCTAACCTTCTGCCTCTTCTCCGTGTGGACCGCGGCATCCCCCGCATTGCCTGCCTTTTCCGCGCCCCGTTTCATCGACTCGTTCACCTCAGCCGGGCGATCGTTCGGATGCTGCTCCCGACTCATCTTACCCGACGTATGAAAACAGCGCAGATCCTTACACTTGTCAGTCCAGCCTGAATAGAGTAGTTCAACAAACGTAACTAGCCGAACAGCTATTTAACTGTAAATTGCATGTGGCGAGCCGGAACATTAGCACGCTGACTAGCTCTACCAATGGAGCCGGCCAACGCTGCAGAGATAGCTTGTCATTTTGGAGATAGAGTAGCAAGCTATGCACCCGGTAACACATCACCTTCATAGTAAGATAGTTAGCTAACGTTAGCTATGTGATTATCCAATGCTGAGAATGACGGGTTTACATGCTCGGGACTTACGTTTGTTATTGGCGACAATCGACAATCGTGCGCCTGACAAAATTCTCAAAAGCGGTCGTAATGTAATCATTTTAACTTCTAGTCTTCAGCCTTTTCAGCTGAACATTGCAATGCTTGCACCGACTGACCCCCGACTCGACAGAGCTACAGCCATTATGTACGTGTTAGGGAAGATGCGCTGGATAGAAATGAGCAGCCGATTCATTCCTTCTCCAGGGACACAGACTGCAGGCAAGCTCTGCAATATCCTATGGATCTCAAACACAAATGTAGCCAGCCAGTTGTTCTTCTTCTTCTTTTTTGGTTTTTATATCGGTCAGTCTGTTGTTATCTGGATCCACCTGTTTATCCACAACATTCGCCCACAGAACAGCCCGTGGATTCACTTCCGGCAACTCCAGAAACGCACGTGCACAATTCCCGCATTGACCTCCAACCTCAAACAAACATATCGCGATGACATAGCAGAAACGCCCATTCGATCTGTAATAAACAATATGTGTCAATCTAAAGAAAAATAAATAAACAAAAAACCTAGATTAAAGGCATAGCAGACCAAACAGGAAAAGAAACTAATTACAGCACACAGTGGTTGTGTGGGGACATTGTAGAACCCCTCCCAACTTGTACTCTGGGACTGGGGTCAGTAACCCCCCACATAGGCTACACATTTCAATACTTCTGTCACTGAAGCGCACGTTCCCTGTGATAATAATCAAACTCTAAATTAACTACACTGCACCACCTTGAAAGGTTTTCCCGTGGATATTAGTCTGTAGAATTAGTTCATTACTTTTTCAAAAGTGTGGGATCAAATATATCATTGGACTAACCCATCAAGATGCAGTCCTAATGGATGGTAAAATATGTAAAAAACTGATGTTTCATATATTCAGAAATGTATGTTAAAATATATTATAAATATATTTTCAATGCACTTTTCAAATATATTTCTAAATAGTATTCCAAATATATTTCAAAATGGAATGTAAATGCATTCAAAATGTGTTGTAAGATATGTGTAAATATATTTATTTTATATTTCACATACACTGAAAATACATTTGTGAATATATGAAATGCATTAGAAATACATCTTAAAATACATTTAAAAATGTATGTGAAATGTCTTTTTTCATGACTGATTTATCTAGAAGAAAACTAGCCAATTAAGCACTGCATGGCATAACTATACAAAATGAGTATTGTACCTTTCCGGAGCTGTGTTTTCTAGGTGCTCCATTGTTTTCTGGTATGTACTTATTGTACGTTGCTTTGGATAAAAGCGTCAAATAATGCCAAATAAATGTAATGTACTGTAATGTAATGCATGGCTTTATGTCAGTCTGTCTCAGTCCATTTTATCAACCCTGAAGTTCATGAATGCAAAATGGACCGGCTGACTCGAGTCCAGCTGAAAGCTGACCAGAACTAAGAGCAGTGGTCCAGGTGAAGCAGTACCAGGTGTACCATAAAAATGTATAGTTTCAGGTTTCCAAATGCTTCCCGGGCAATTCATGTTGAGAAAATTTGGACGTACAGTCAAATTGTTCCCAGCTGTTCAGTTCCTGGGGCATAATTAATTTACAAGCTCAGTAAATCCATTTGATTAAGAAGAAAACTATTAGCCTAATCCAATGTTTGTACAGCTCAATGAAATAAAAACCTCTATGACAGGGGCCATGCAATAGGGAACTGCAAGTCTCTACAGAACCACGGTACTTTTCCAATCTGTCAGCCAGACAAGTAGGCCTACAGAATTAAGAAAAAGAGAAAGCTGGCTTATACATAACAAGAACATGCCTGTGATACGACGATAGGTGGTAGGACATGTTCATCACACTATTTTTAATAACATGTCCTGGGAAATAGTTGTCATAGTTTTTTCCCAGAACGCTGGCACTGAGTTGAATCATCCAGGCCTACTGGCATTCCTCCTCAAACGCTGACCAGTGCGCTTCACCGTTAATTACATGCCAGCTAATCACTTTAGATTCCAGCTGCACTCTGCACAAGCTAATTAAAAACAGCGTTTGAATGCGGAAGCGCGTTTTAATGCGCCACTATGGCTCAGGAGACCACCGTGAAAGCGAATGCCGGTTTCGCACAAAACGAGAGGCAAAATGACGGGCGCGACCCGACCAAGACCGCGCAAATGCACTGGGACCGTTCAAACCAGCGAGCAGACAGTGGAAACATCGCAGGCGGCGCGGCGGCCTCCCGGGAAAGATCGTTTTGTTCCAAACGCCGTGTCGCTGCGGACAGTCCGGCCCTGTACAGGGGCAGAAGAACATGACACAGCCGACTGCACAAACGTGCTCAGCAATACAGCGCCCGGTTAAACGGCTCCTTTGTGGAATTTATTCTGTGTTGACTGATAGCTATGGTGACTGCGGAGCTCGCGGGCTGGAGTTATGAGCTCTCATTGATCAGAGAACAGCAACAAGCAGATACGCTTTTTATGACTTTAATTTTACAAAACAGAGTTTAGTCACTGCAGATGTATTTGCATGCAAAACAGAAAATACATATAAAATGCATTTTAACTGACTTTGGGTTACCACATAATAAATGAACAAACAACAAATGTAAGCAAAAATGTAATGCAGTTTAAATACAAGATAATTGACTCCTGCAAATGTGCAAAATCCTGGACTTGCATATATATTCACAGAAAACAATGTAAGTAAATAATGATCTACATATATTCAATTGGAAAATGTGAGCTGACTGCTTTCCTGCAATAATTTTAAGGTTATTTCCAACTTTTGAGCATTTGAGACGTTCAGTAAGTTAAGTACTTACTAGAACAGGCTGGTCTCAAAAGATGCAGGTTCAAGTCAGTCAGAGTTCCTAGTACATTAGTTCATCCCAACTTCATGCCAGGAACTTATAATATGCAAATTCCTGTCTGTGCCTGGCCCCAGTGGATCCTCCAGTTGCTGGGGCTAGCTCTCCTGTAGCACTGTGCAGCTGTAAAACAGTCCTTAACTTGTCTGAAAATGCTTTCTCAGTAGTGAGGAAAACATTTTAAAAAACAACAACAAAAAAACACATTATGGGCTGCATACAGAGTAAAAACAAAACACACTAAAAATTCAACTCGCAGATCTTTATTTGTTTTGCATCTTTCAAAGCAAATAACGGTACATTACATACTTTGGAAAGTAACATAAGTGAGTTTTTGTGTTTATACACAATTAGTAATATATTACAACTGCTTAGCAACAAAACTGCATAGCAACAAGAGTAAGAAAAGGGACAAGCTACTTCATGCATTCCATGAATGAAATAATAAATATAAATTTACAATCCTTATTTACAAGTGATAGAGGAACATTAATGTAAAATATATATGAAACTTTCCCACTCTAAAATCTAGAGTTAGAGAAAGTGTCATACAGAGATATGGGTAGAGAGAAAGTGGCAAACCTTTGGAGTATTATGCACATTTATATTGTTCTGGTCAATAGTAAAATGTTTTTTGCATTCCTGTGTGTGTGTAGAAGTCATTATTGCGCTTACATGCTCAGAAGAGGGATGAGCTTTTAGAATTTCAAGCTCTCATCCTCAGTCTTCCTCTTTCCTCAATTTTCCTCTTCCCCCCCAGCCATTCCTCCACAAACAGTACCATTACCTAACTCAAACCACACACTCAAAAGCACATCTGCACAACCACACACTCCACCGCTTGTCATTTCAAAAAGAAGCCAA
This sequence comes from Anguilla pacifica, assembly GCA_039654925.1. Lineage (NCBI taxonomy): Eukaryota > Metazoa > Chordata > Actinopteri > Anguilliformes > Anguillidae > Anguilla > Anguilla pacifica. Next base: position 37,182,319 of record CM077297.1, read on the forward strand.
ACAAAAACACAATGATTTTCCATCCCATTTTGGCTACTTAATAAGCAGCAAAAATGGACATGAACCACAGTGCAATGCTATTTGCAGTACTGTGCATGTATTTTGTTTTTGTTTTTTGTTTTTTATCTCAAAGGCACATTTTTCTAATCTTTTGTATAGCTTCAACACATTTTTTTTGTCAGTTTAAATGCACATACCACATGGGGAACCAGCCAAAAAAACAAAACAAAAATACACTCAGCAGGAGCCACGCTAAAACTAGTAAGAATTACTCTACTCTATTACACTTATATCTATCTATGACACCTCCACACACACTGAAAAAGGAACACGTGGGAACAGCGTATCTGTGTGTGTGGGCCCACTGGTTCCTCTGCGTTGGACCAATGCTCACCAGCAATCCTGATGTGTCGGACTACGGCGCAATAAACACTCAGCAGCGAGATCCAGGCGCAACGCTACGTCCGACAAGCGGGGGTTCTGCAAGGGACGGGGGTCTCTAACATGCATAGAGGGCGGGGGAGAAAGGAGGCTGCTTTTTTGGGGGAGAAAACGCCACAGCCTGAGCCCGAGTGAGGAGCCAACAGCACTTCCTGTGTCCCCCAGGGAAGCGGAATCAACCGGAACGCTCTCTTCCTTCGTTTACTTCCTGTAATGACATTTAACGGGGACACAGGGGAGTGACGCCAAGGGGGTGTGGATTGGGGGCGGGGTCACAGCGGGATTCCAAACCCGTTCCCTCCTCCTCCCCGTCACAAGCTTTGCCGTTCCCCAGCATGCAATGATTGTGGGGTGACGGCGATGGACCGACCAGGTCCAAAACCGCACCCCAGCGAGGTGGGGTACGCGGTCGTCCTGACCCAAAAGACACGCCGGATTGTCAGTTCGCCCCGGGTCAGTGTCGAGCGACGGCAAGGATTCAGGTTTGTGGTTCAGGTTTGTGGTTCAGGTTTGTGATTCAGGTTTGTGGTTCAGGTTTGTGGTCGACCTGCTCCACTCCATCAGCTAAACCGACCGTGAGGCGGCCAGAAGCGCTCCTTCGTTCGAACCGGCCGAACTCTGGAACGAGGAAAACCAGGCGACAGCTTTTGCATCGATGAGCTCTTTCTCTGACCGACCTGAATTGTGAAGTCAAAGTTACAGGTAGACTGGCCAAAAAAAAACCTGGTAAAAGACTTGATGTGAACATGCAATAAAGGCTTATTGGTTTCTCTAGAAACCAAAACAAATTTAGGGCTCGTTTTGCAGCTGGGGCTTACCTCAGGTGAGTTGTTTTAGGTATTTGTTAATGTCTCTCCAAAGTGCAAGGCATGCCTCTTTGATTCTGGAGCGTAATAACCGCTCCAGGATAACAGCACACAAAGGAGCGAGTGCTTTGGGAAAGTTCAGCAGCGTTACTAATCACCGCTAGGACTCTTCACACATGAGGGAGGCCAGCGGGGATCCTTCAGGCACAGCGCCAGGGTCTCAATATGGAGGGGTGGAACGGTCCCTTCGACCGCGACCGAAAACGACTCCAGCAACGTTCTCCTGGGTTAACCTCAGTGCACTAGCCACCCCCACAACCCCATCATACAGACGCTATCCTGTCCTCTGGGAGTAACACACACAGGCACACACACACACACACACACACACACACAGAGTTACACACACTTTGGTGCTATGATTGAGTGCTTTGCAGACACGTGTTCGCTGTGGAGCTGAGCCGAAGTGGAGAAATTATCTTCTGCGCTGAGACAGAAACTGCCACGCCACTCTGTCACAGTGCAGCAACACTGCATAACGGACCCTACCAACATGGCTTCCAAAGGTGGAGGGGGCGGGGACTGAAGAGGGTTTGCAGAATTCCTACATATTCAGCAGCAAGGGAGGAAAGGATGAGGGGAGGGGGGGTCCTCCATGACAGGGTGGCTGTGATCCCAGAATGCCGAGCGCAGCCTTCAAGGCCAAGGTCCGGACTGAAGAGCCGAGAGGCGGCGCTCGATACACTGCTTACCTGCAGGGGGCGCACAAGAGTCACAGAGAATCAAAGCCTCCGAAGCCTGACGCTTCACAATACACAGGACCAGCTCCTAAACATGTTCCAATGGCAACCGCTAGGAGGAGACAGAGACACTGGAGAGGGCAGAATATGGAGCAGGTGTGGGGGGCGGAGCCTAACAGAAAGGGGCGGGGACTGGAGGATGAGTCAGTTGTACACTGAAGAAAAAGGCATGGAGACTAGAGGAGTGTGGGGCGAGGACTGTAGAACAAAGGGGGGAGGTGGAGCCTATAGGAGCAAGGGCAGAGATTGGATGCTGAATGGGGGTGGAGCCTATAGGAACACGGGCAGAGACTGGAGGCTGAATGGGGGTGGAGCCTATAGGAACAAGGGCAGAGACTGGAGGCTGAATGGGGGTGGAGCCTATAGGAACAAGGGCAGAGATTGGAGGCTGAATGGGGGTGGAGCGTATAGGAACAAGGGCAGAGATTGGAGGCTGAATGGGGGTGGGGTCTATAGGAGCAAGGGCTGAGACTGGAGGCTGAATGGGGGTGGAGCCTATAGGAGCAAGGGCAGAGATTGGAGGCTGAATTGGGGTGGGGCCTATAGGAGCAAGAGCAGAGAATGGAGGCTGAATTGGGGTGGGGCCTATAGGAGCAAGGGCACAGATTGGAGGTTGAATGGGGGTGGAGACTCTAGAGAAGGAGTCGGGACTCTCCTCCAGCAATAGAAGCAAGCTGGCTGGGGTGTGACTGGGGAAAGGGGCAGAGCTTTGTTACTCACACTTTGTGATGCTGAGGGCGTCGGCCTGGTCCGTGATGAGCAGCGACAGGCCGTCCATCAGGAGTAGAGCTTTGTGGTACTGCTGGACCGAGGCGCCGCCCTGGTGGAACATCTCATCCAGCGCAGCTGACTGCACCTGGAGACGGACAGGAGTGTGAACCTACACACTCAGGGTTCTGGAACACTAACCCTAAATCCTAACCCTGGAGACAGATCGGAGTGTGAACCTACACACTCAAGGTTCTGGAACACTAACCCTAAATCCTAACCCTGGAGACGGACCGGAGTGTGAACCTGCTAACCTCTAACCCTAACGCTAACCCCTCACCCAGAACACCCCAAACACCCCAAAAAGGCCATGGTCTGAATTCCCCACAGAACACTCTCTAAATCCTAAAATTCTGAATATTTCATCATAGATATTTCAATGTCTAATTATTAATAATAATAACATGCATCCTTAGTTGTTTTAAATACATACATTAGGCCATACAGAACGATAGTAAAGTTGGCTGCTTCATATGGGCAAACTGAATACCATTAATCACATGACTAAAACCTGCTGAACTTCAAGCATTAATCACATGACTAAAACCTGATGAACTTCAAGCATTAATCACATGACTAAAACCTGCGGAACTTCAAGCATTAATCACATGACTAAAACCTGTGGAACTTCAAGCATTAATCACATGACTAAAACCTGCTGAACTTCAAGCATTAATCACATGACTAAAACCTGCGCAACTTCAAGCATGAATCACATGACTAAAACCTGCGTAACTTCAAGCATTAATCACATGACTAAAACCTGCTGAACTTCAAGCATTAATCACATGACTAAAACCTGCTGAACTTCAAGCATTAATCGCTTGACTAAAACCTGCTAAACTTCAGGCATTAATCACATGACTAAAACCTGCTGGCCTTCAAGCATTAATCAAATGACTAAAACCTGCTGAACTTCAAGCATTAATCACATGACTAAAACCTGCCGAACTTTAAGCATTTGCTCTAAGCTGACATCTTCAACTTCAGTTAGCCTTACCCTGAGAAAGGAAACAGAGAGGATGATGAATGGAGAGGAGAGAGAGAGAAAGCAGGGAGGGAGAGGGAGAGAGAGTGTGAGAGAGAGAGAAAACAGGGAGGGAGACAGAAAGAGAGTCAGAGATAAAAAAGAAAAAGTGAGAGAGATAAAAGGGGGAGAGACAGAGAGAGAGAGCAGGGAGAGACAAAGAGAGAGCGAGAGATAAAAAAGAGAAAGAGAGAGAGAGCAGGGAGAGAGAGGAAGTGACCGAGAGAGAGAGAGCAGGGATAGAGACAGGAGGCAGAGAGGAGGACAGAGGCGCAGTATAAACCCTGACCATCTGTATGGTGTGGCTGAAGATAAGCTTCTCTGCGGTGATGCTGTTGATTCGGTCCATAAGCTGCTGTTTGTGCTGGAAAAAGGGCTGGAGCTGGTCGCCCAGGCAACGGCATGACTTCACACTGGACTTGTACAGGTCATTCAGCCTCCTGACCACTGTGGGCGGGACAGGGGGCGGGGTTAGAGACCTATTACTCTGCTGGATCAGTCAGGGGCAGGACGTGATTGAGTAGAGGTGACTGTGGTGTAAACAGGATGTCAGAGGCTCCGCCCTCCCCAGCGCTGTGAGTGACAGGCCGTCTCCCAGGTACCCACCTTGTTTGACAGTAGAGGAGGGGTAGAGCGTGCCCTGTTTGATGCGCTTCATGGCCGTGTGCAGCGCAGACGACAGCAGCTCCACCGTCTTCATGTACAAAACCAGCTGCTCTGCATAGCTGAGACACATGCACGCATACACACACACGCAGGCACACACACATAGGCACACCACACACACACACACACACACACACACACACACACAAAAGCCAGGTTACTATGCATAGCCCTCTAGCCCTCTCCTCAGGCTTGATGGAAACTACAGGGAGGCACTCGAGTGTGCTTCTACAATAGGATATGTACCTTACTGCCCAACGGGCTTCAGGCTCACTGTGTAAACAGCCACGCTTCAGCAAAACAGTTTCATTATTTCCACAGCCAATAGAAGCTCTCAGTCACGGCCTGATGCCAGCGAGGACCTGGTCTCTCAGACTCAGAGCTCTTTCTGGCTGATGCCGCGATGCCGGAGGAGCGTGTTTACGACTGCAGAATGGCATGCGATGGGGACACAGTGCTGGCGGAGGTGCGGCGCCCTCACCTCCAGTCGCGGCTGAGGAGGCTGATCTGGTCGGCCACCAGGCTGTGGGGCTGGCGCGGGACGGGGGCGGGGACGGGGGCTGGGGCGACGGGGGGGTGCCCGGCCTCCGCCTCGTGGGCCTTACCGCCGGCGATCTCCGCCACGCAGCGGGCGAAGGCCAGAGTAAAGCGCAGACTGCGCAGCGTCTCCGACTGCTCCTGCTGCGGGCGGGAAGGGGGGGGCGGGTCACATGATCAGCGTACGGCTGGCCGACACGCGGACATGCTGCTTTCTCAGAGGCAGAACATGTTCACGCGCACAAGAATGTGTACGGGGGGATGGGGGGGGGGGGGGGTAAAGCCTCTACAGGCCACCCATACAAGCAGCTCCTGCTGTTTAACACAACTGACTATTAAAGATACCAAGCTCCATATCTGTTTAATCTGTACATGCTTTTGCACATCAAAGTGTTTTGCACACCAAATCATAATTAACTAAGGTGGGTTTGCCCAAAAAACAACACTGTTGGAAATCAATGCTCTATTCTTGGACACACCTACTCATGAATATTCGTAAGCTGTAATGTAGCACTGGAAAGTTCAGCTGTGAGGTAACAGCGAGGATAGAGGGACTGCAGGAGTTGAGTATCTGCCTGCTATTGAGAGTCTGTGGGTGGGCTCACCTCCATCAGCGTTTCCTCAGGAAGCTCGGGGGCCTCGAAGGTGACCGCTCCCTCCAGGCTGGCCGCCGCGGGGTCCGTGAAGCCGCGGCGAGGGCTGGAAGGACCCTCGTAGCCGTCCACGCACGTGCCTGCGAGGGTCTGCCGGCTGCTGAGGGACCCGGCCGAACTGAGGGAGCCAGAGGAGCCAACTGCAGGAGAACAGGAGACTAATCACGACACTAATCAAGCCAACTGCAGGAGAACAGGAGACTAATCACGACACTAATCAAGCCAACTGCAGGAGACCAGGAGACTAATCACGACACTAATCAAGCCAACTGCAGGAGATCAGGAGACTAATCATGACACTAATCAAGCCAACTGCAGGAGATCAGGAGACTAATCACGACACCAATCAAGCCAACTACAGGAGATCAGGAGACTAATCACAACATGAATCAAGCCAACTGCAGGAGACCAGGAGACGAATCACAACACTAATCAAGCCAACTGCAGGAGATCAGGGCACTAATCAAGCCCAATGTAGGAGACTAATCATGACACTAATCAAGCCAACTTTAAGAGATCAGGAGACTAATCACGACACTAATCAAGCCAACTGCAGGAGATCAGGAGACTAATCACAACACTCCAATAATCACAACGCCAACCATGCCATAAATCACAACTAATCGCAATAATCACAATGCCAATCATGCTATAAATCACAGCACTCATAGCAATTCTAAAAATTACACAAACCTCAGCGCTAGTCACATGATTAAAACAACACTAATCAAAAATCCAATCACATCGGCAAAATCAGTACTCAATCAGTATTCATTCCGCTACAGACCCTCCCCTGGCCTCTCACCAGAGAACATTCTGGCGTGTGCCGTCTGTGGCGGAGTGCTTCCATGAGGCGGAGATCCTACGGTGAAGACCGCGTGGACCGGACTGCCTGAGCAGAGCACCATCCCGCCTTCACTGCCGCCACCACCAGGGGGCGCTGTGGAGAAATGCGCAAAGCTGATTATGCCTTAAGGCCTGATGAACGAGCCAACAGCACTAACCCAAAAATATTACTAAAAATTACTAAATATTACTATTTTATTTAAAATGTTAGTTTTAATATTACTTCTCCAACTGAAAATTCTAAGGGAAAGTCCCAGTAAAAGATTGGATTTTATTTTAAAAGTTACATATTTTCTGAATGGTGCTTGACCGTTTTGATGATCCAAAGCAAACTGTGCGTACAGTTACTGTGTTAAGCTGATTTGTGGAAATATTTGGCAGGAGGGGAAACACAGGGCCCTACCTGTGGCATCCACAGACCCCTCGGGCGTGGAGCTCTCGCTCCGGTCCGTCTCCAGCAGCGGCGGCCCGAAGGCAGCCTTCAGGAGCAGGTCAGAGAGACGGCCAGCGCTCAGAGACCTGGGGTCAGAGCAGGCCGATGAGCGTTCTGTTTCTGACTGTACAGCTACAACCAGACTGAGACCCACCAGCGCTCTGTTTCTGACTGTACAGCTACAACCAGACTGAGTCCCACCAGCGCTCTGTTTCTGACTGTACAGCTACAACCAGACTGAGACCCACCAGCGCTCTGTTTCTGACTGTACAGCTACAACCAGACTGAGACCCACCAGCGCTCTGTTTCTGACTGTACAGCTACAACCAGAGACCCATCAGTGCTCTGTTTCTGACTGTACAGCTACAACCAGAGACCCACCAGCCCTCTGTTTCTGACTGTAGAGCTACAACCAGAGACTCACCAGCGCTCTGTTTCTGACTGTACAGCTACAACCAGACTGAGACCCACCAGCGCTCTGTTTCTGACTGTACAGCTCTGTTTCTGACTGACTGTATAACCAGAGACCCACCAGCGCTCTGTTTCTGAATGTAGAGCTACAACCAGGTAGGCTCACTTCCTTCAAGGTACTGGCAGCCATTAATCATTTTTAAATGTGAAGCACCTCATGGACCTGGCTTGTCCCCTCCCCCCTCCCTCTCTCTCTCTCACACACACACACACACACACACACACTCACTCACTCACTCTCACACACACACTCACTCACACTCACTTACTCACTCACTCACTCATTCACTCACTCACACACTCACATTTAGCAGGTCGAAGCCTCTCCACAAGGGGGAGCTATTAGCACTGAAGTAGCTGAATGGTGCTTTGCATCAGTGACACTGTCTATCCTTGTTATGCTCATCACGCTGACCTCAGACATAGCGCTGACCATTAAAACCTCCTTTCCCAGATTCTTACCTGCCGAACGGCCCTTTGCTCTCCTCCCCGGCTCGGCTGAAGCAAGACCCAGGCTGAACACCAGGGGGCAGCGCAGGCCCAGTGAGGTCAGGGGCCGGCCTGTCGTAGGCTGGAGCCAGAACCAGGCCCTGGTGCGCCAGCAAAGTGACCAGGTTCGAGGAGCTGGGGGGTTTGGGGAACTCGAAGGGGGGCATAATCTGGGGAGAACGTATGCAGGACAGGTCATACAAACCAACCCGAAAAGAGCTCAGCCAATCACAAAGTACAGCACCCTGCAATCATATACGGCCAAAGTTCCCAAACACAGGCCTGTGGACCCTACGGTACGTAGCAACATGGCCGCCGGTCCCCATCAAGCTGCTGTAGGTATCAGCACACACAGATTTAATAAGACTGCAATCTTATGAGAGGCCCGGCTACTTTTAACAGCCAAAGTTGATGGGCTAGTAATAAGAGCGATGGTAAAATGATAAGATTAGTGATAGTTACAGAAGAAATGTATCTTAACACAGTTAGTCATAATGAAAGGCACAATGCTGTTGACCTTACAATACGTGGCGGTCCCTGAGACATTAAGACCCAGAATTGCTGGTGCACAAACTGAAAAAGTTTGGGAACTACTGATATACGGAATGAGCTTCCTGAGCACACTGGTGCCAAGCCTGAACTGTGAGCTCTGAATCATTCAGCCACAGCATCAGTGGGATAATCCTGTCTGACACACTGAGAGATGACTGATCTGGGATCTGCAAGAGCGCTCTGTCTGAGACACACACACACACACACACACACAGTGAGAGATGACTGATCTGGGATCTGCAAGAGCGCTCTGTCTGACACACACACACACACACACAGTGAGAGATGACTGATCTGGGATCTGCAAGAGCGCTCTGTCTGACACACACACACACACACAGTGAGAGATGACTGATCTTGGATCTGTGGAACAGTGCTCTGTCTGACACACACACACACACACAGTGAGAGATGACTGATCTTGGATCTGTGGAACAGTGCTCTGTCTGACACACACACACACACACAGTGAGAGATGACTGATCCAGGATCAGTGCAGGAGTGCTCTGTCTGGCTGCTGATTGGTGAATGAGACCGCGGGACACTCACACTGACTGACGCATGCTAGGACAGGCTACAGCTCTGTGGCCCGGTTTGGGGGCTCACCTTGGAGGGGGACCCCAGAATAGTGGGGAGGGGGCTCCTGTGCATGAGCTCGTTCAGCCGGGGGGACGGGTGCAGGGGCCGGACCTGCCCCAGGGGGTCCGAGTGCTGCTTGCGTATCTTCTGCCTGCAGTTGCTGCTGGCCTCCAGCAGGCAGGGGGCGCTGTGGAGCCGAGAGCCCAGGCCCTGCTTGGAGGGGGACTGCTGCGTGTCCCGGACCGCCGGCGCTGGAACAGGAACAGACAGGACGCGTGACCTCCAGAAGACCCTCTGCAGCAGGGCTGACCAATCTTATCCGAAAAGGGCCGGTGTTTTCGGTTATAGCCAAGTGCTACGACACAACCGATTCGACCAATTAACCAATCATCACATTCAAACAGGCCTTTGATAAGAGGAATCAGGTGTCTTAGTGCATAGCTAAAAAAAATAGAAACCTGCACCCACACCCGCATTTTTGGGTAAGACTGGACACCCTTGCACTAGGCTAAGCTCCTGACTGTCAGCTCCAAATTCTAAACGCTGAAAATTCTGTCATTGTTACGAATGAAGCCGAAACATTCCAATTTAATTAATCTCATGAATATTCATGAACGAGGCAGGACCAGCGATGCTATTGGTTGCAATGGGCGTTCTGTCCCAGAGCACACATTTTCATGAATATACATAAAGAGTAATCTGACTCCTGCCAGACAGGACGGATGGGTATTGTTATCGGTTATTATAGAATGAAAGATGTCCTTGGAAACAAAAGCGTGATTCACTCATTGCTGTGACATTACATCATCACGCTGTCTGCCGTTTTGTAGAGGAAATCATGTACTCGTAAAACAAAACAAAATGCAACTTTATTCTAGGCCACCGGGGAAAACTTCCCCGTGGCATCTCCCACACACATAGCAAAACATTAAACACCGATGCAGAAAAGCAAAAATACATTTTTGAGCAGCTACGCGTTCAGTGCGCATTGAAATACTGCGAACAGTCTTGTCAAGAACACATATACCAATAAAGGTGTACATCTTTGTCATTTCAGGAAAACAGATCCTGGATGAACGCATAAACAGACTGAGAGGACCGTAAATACACCCGCTAAGTACACAGCAGCACCGGATTCTGACTGGGATTCAGTCAACATTAGAGAGGCGGGCCCAGCAGTCAGCCTACATTTCATCTGCCAGACTGACAGGCGAACCGAGCTGTCTCAGAGCGGGAGAGAACCACGCTGAACATCTAACCGCTAACGCCCCCGGCAACCTGTGGGGTGTGTCACGAATCGGAATAACAGTTATGCCCTGTTAACGCTGGACTGGAGTTTCCCAGGGACCTCAAGCGATTTAGGGAGTACCCCGGTCCCCTCCCCCTCCCCATGTCTGTGTTCTGTGCGGCGATTGAAGAGTTGGTCAGCTGAATCTATTTTGCGGACACGCAGAATTTCATCCAATCAGATTCATCCATTTTAAATGTCAGCTGGCAGACTCCTTAACCCCAATTTTTAAAAGACCCCCCCCCCCCCACCCACCAACCCAAGCTGACTGCCACCAGCATGTGTTCAACAAAGACAACAGTAATTAACTAACTGCCCACTCGGATTCAAATTAAAACCATGGCAACGCTTAAAGACACTTATTGATGAGTAGGCGCTGATAAAAATGCAGTTCCAGCACAGACTGGGGCTTCCTGATTTTCTGGTGGCGCATCAGTAAAACCTGAATTACCCACCAAATCAACACTGGCTGAAACCAACCAGACTGCAGTGCAAACCAGTCTCACAGGCTGCAACTTCCCTTTGCTACTTCTGCTGCTGTTTCCGTAGTAACCGGGAACAGATGCAACCAAACTAGGATCAGCGCTTAGAGGTGTGTGGGCGTTACCCTGAGGGGAAGGTGGGAGGGGCCTGGACCCTCCGACAGACAGCCTGCGGGAACTGGCCCCCTGGCCTCCCGGATGGGGGGGTGAAGCTCCGGTCTTTCCGAAACACAGGGAGCCCCCCGCGGTGTTGCACCTGCGGACAGGTGGCGCCCCCCTGTGGGAGGACATGGTAAATGTCAGAGTCCTGGGAGAGGAGCACACTGAGGAGGGTAAAGTATGAAGTCTGATGAGCTATTCCTGCTCAGCGTGGATACGCTGTGTGTGAGAACATATGCGTGTGTCTGGATGTTTATGATGTGTGTGTGTGTGTGTGTGTGTGTATGTGAATGTGTGAGTGTATGTGTGTGTGTGTGTGCGTGAGTGTGTGTGTGCGTGTGTGTGTGAGTGTGTGCAAGTGAGTGTGTGTGTGTGTGTGTGTGAGTGTGAGTGTGAGTGTGTGTGTGTGTGTGTGTGTGCGTGTGAGTGTGTGTGTGTGTGTGTGTGTGTGCGTGTGAGTGTGTATGTGTGTGAGAGTGTGTGTGTGTGTGCGTTTATGTGTGTGTGTGAGTGAGTGTGTGTGTGTGCGTGTGAGAGTGTGTGTGTGCGTGTGTGCGTGTGTGTGTGTGTATGTGTGAGTGTGTGTGCGTGCGTGTGAGTGTGTTTGTGTGTGTGTGTGTGTGTGTGTGTGTGTGAGTTTGTGTGTGTGTGTGTGTGTGTGAGTGTGTATGTGTGAGTGTGTGTGTGTGTGTTAGTACTAACCTGGGGGAATGCAGGTTGTGCTCCATGCGCTGGTAGTTGTGGATTTGAGTGGGGACAGGAATGGGTGCTGACTGACCATAGCTGCCATGGTTACCGCCTGAGAATTCCATGGGCCTGCTGCTGGCTCAGCAAAAGGGGGGGGGGAGGTAACAGGGGGATGGAGAGAGAGAGAGAGAGAGAGAGGAAGGAAAGAGTGTGAGAGAGAGGGAAGGAGAAAGTGTAAGGAGAAAGAGAACGGAGGATAGGGAAGACAGAGAGAAAGAGAGAGGGAAGGAGAGAGTGAGAGAGAGAGAAAAAGAGGGACAAGGAAGACAGAGAGAGAGGGAAGGATAGAGTGTGGGGGAGGAATTGAAAGTTACTGAAAGTTGCGATAGGAACAGTAAGTCACAGTGATTACTGCATAAAGCTGGGCCTTCCGAGAGGCAGCCACTGTAATAATCCCCTTATTACAGGCAGAAACACTCCTTCAGAATGTCAGCCCACATAATCACCCCAAACTCGCACTTCACCCCCTCCCAGGATTAGCAGGCACGCTGATTTAAGAGCATGATTTGAACTGGCAGAAAAATCCGGAAAGGTGTCTCCACCGCATTAGAAATGGCGAAGAGAAAAGGAATCGGTGCCTCTGGGGTGAAACAGACTGAAACCGGCGGTGCTTATCATCGATGAAGAACATCATTACGGTGATGAAGAACATCATTACGGTCGCAAAGGTCAGCTCTCCTCCCTCCCGAATTCAAAGGCTTCAATGTGACTGCAAGGGTTCTGAATGCAGTGTCCCCTTCAGAAATCTTAGTTATGGCAGTACTTTAGCGTAGCCACAATGGACACCACTGCCACCACCACCATCATCATCATCATTATCATCATCATCATCATCAAATCATCACCATCATCATCATCATTATCACCATCATCATCATCATCACATCACCTACACCAACATCATCACATCACAAACACCATCATCATCATCATCATCATGTCATCACCATACGCAAGATTATCATCATCATCCTCATGGTCATCACAATTATCATCATTATCATCACTATCTTCATCCTCACCATCGTGGTTGACACTTTACTAGAGTGCAGTAAAATACCCAGTTGTATAAGTAGCTGTATGTTTTGTAATTACAAAAATAAATAATATTCTTGCTACAAATTAAACAGTGTGGAGAGAGGGTGATGACTTCATTGCAGATGCAGACCCCACCCAGGGCACCCACCCCAACCCTGCAGACCCCACCCAGGGCACCCACCCCACCCCTGCAGACCCCACCCAGGGCACCCACCCCAACCCTGCAGACCCCACCGAGGGCACCCACCCCACCCCTGCAGACCCCACCCAGGGCACCCACACCACCCCTGCAGACCCCACCCAGACAGACCCCACCTAGGGCTCCCACCCCACCCCTGCAGACCCCACCCAGATAGACCCCACCTATGGCACCCACCCCACCCCTGCAGACCCCACCCAGGGCACCCACACCACCCCTGCAGACCCCACCCAGACAGACCCCACCTAGGGCTCCCACCCCACCCCTGCAGACCCCACCCAGGGCACCCACCCCACCCCTGCAGACCCCACCCAGATAGACCCCACCTATGGCACCCACCCCACCCCTGCAGACCCCACCCAGGGCACCCACACCACCCCTGCAGAGACCCCACCCAGATAGACCCCACCTAGGGCACCCACCCCACCCCTGCAGAGAGCCCCCCACACCCCATTCAGGACGGCCCTTACCCTCCACGGGAGCCACTGAACGGGGGGGACGGGGGCGGGGTCTTCAGCTGACTCCCCAGCCCACCAGAGGCCAGCAGAGAGCTCCTGGGGGGCAGAGAGAAGATGGGGGGTTCAGAGAGAGGAAGGGGGGGGCAGAGATAGGATGGGGGTTTACTATGTTTTGTCAGTGAGAAGAACAAAAACTCATTCTCCCCGTTGGGGAAGGGCACTATACTACGAGGTCAATGCACATTGGCACACTGGCACCCCCCTTGTTGCCCGTGGCTTTACACAGAAAATGTTAGAAAACACCAAATTCTGCGCTTCCATTGTAGAGTGTACTTTTTAGAAGGGAACATATGATGAAATTCACATGTTTTGTATGGATTATGGACACTTTTCCAGTAGTGTAACTTGTGAGATCCCTCAACCAAGACTTAACACAGCTTCTGTTGGGTAAATATTAAGCTGTAGAAAAGAATAATTGATGACACCGGCTATAGAAGATGGATGAGGTTATGCTCTTAGCGGATAAATAATAGAGATTATGTGTCACCTTTATGACTAACCAAATGGTTTAAAGACCAGCCTTTTCTTTCCACACTATGGGGTTTTAGCTCTGACACAAATTAAAGACTGGTGAAAGAGCAGACCTTTGTGCTCTGTAAAACGGGAAACCTCAAACTAGCGTCTGTCCACGGTGGAGATGAAGTCACCACCAGCCCACTCACCCACAGTAAATCAAGCTGTCCTGAACAATCTTCCCATCATGCACCTCACTGGTGAGCTCACCTGAGAGAGAGAGAGAGAGGGAGAGAGAGAGAGAGCGCAGAATATTAATAGGAGTGAAGGAATAAACAGCCATCCCAGAGGCAGTTTTTTTGAGCGATCGCGCGTCCTCGTGTTTTACTTCCCAGCTGCGCATTAGCATTTGAATATCAGCGCACTCCATCAGCGAACAGCCGGCAGTCCGCCGAGAATCATTCCCTCGCTCAGTCGCGCCTGATCACGGGACGAATACCCACGATGCATCACTGCTGCCCATGGCGGCCTGTCACGTATTCCCCCAGCGCGACGGACACCATTTATCAGTGGGAAGACAAAAGTCTCTGTTCCTAGTGTGGGAAATTCTCCTTGTCACTGACATGACAGATTTTATAGATCCAGCAGATAACATAATATAGTAACAGTATTACAGGCCCAGAGAACTACAAGGACAAATCAGAACCTCGTGTTGTTTGGAGACAGAGGATGCAACGGGAGAGTCGGCCATCTTAGTCCAAATCAGCAGGTAGGTCAGTGGACTAAGATGCTCAACTAATGGGACTAATGTAGGAATGAACTGCACAAAGTACAGACTTCACCGTTTCTGATTCGTACAGTATCTTTGACAGCTTATTACGTGTTTGTGTAACATCTGTGCTGGTACAGCACGGCTATTGTGGTTGAGCTGTAAAGAATGACTCCATTGTTAAGTGCCAAAGCATCAGGGCTCCCTCTTTTTGAGATAAATGAAATCAAGATTGTTTTTAAGTAACCCTAAATCACCTTTAAAACAGAGCTGCCCAACTCTGCTCCTGAAGACCTACCGCCCTGTAGGTTTTCATTTCAACCCTAATTTGGCACCTGATTCTACTAAATAGAAGCTCAATAATCTCTCTAGCTGTTGAATGAGATGTGCTTTGTTCGGGTTGGAATGAAATACCACAGGGCGGTAGATCTCCAGGAACAGGGTTGGGCAGCCCTGCTGTAAGGGTTTTACGAAAACAATCCAACCATGCGTTCCACAAGGAGCTGTCTAGAGCACTTCATGATCACAACGCGATCAGGTAATCCTGAGATGTGATTGGACGAGGGAGTCGGCAGGCTCACCCGGGAGGTGGGCGGGCACTATGACGAAGTCGTCCGTGTCACAGGAGGAGTCCTTGCTGCTCCCGCCCGCGGAGTCCTTCAGCAGGAAGTCAGGGCAATC
>CM077297.1:37202720-37245220 GCA_039654925.1 Anguilla pacifica
TATGGGTATTCATGTTTCCATTCTTTGCGAAGCATTTCGAGGAATGTCAGTTTGATTTTCACCACACGTTTAAGCAGATGCCAACGTTATGACTCGAGAGTCAATAAAAGACCATATTTCCCACGCCCATATCATGACCTCACTCAACCACCAAAAGTGACACCACCACACCACTAATACTTTCAAACACCTGCTGACAACAATCACTGTGGGAATAGGACACCGTAAAAGGAAGTGTTATTAATTTTTTAATAACACTGGCTCATAAAAAATGTGTTTCTACAGAGTTATAAAAGTGTATAACCTCCTCTGTACTGAACCTGCTGACATGCTTGTTTGACACTACATAAAATTACTGAGACTGCTGGGGTGGCGATGTTGTAAAATCTCTGACAGAAAACAATAAAAAATGTACGGTATAAGGAAAAATGTGTTTAATCGTTTAGAGATTTTCCGCAACGTTTATCATTTTGTAAACTTCTAGTGATTAAGTGTTTGGAAGTCACACCCCAAGAGGGACTGACCATGTAAGGTGCATCGTGGGTACTGACCATGCAAGGTGCATTGTGGGTACAGAGCATGCAAGGTGCATCGTGGGTACTGACCATGCAAGGTGCATTGTGGGTACAGAGCATGCAAGGTGCATTGTGGGTACTGACCATGCAAGGTGCATCGTGGGTACAGAGCATGCAAGGTGCATTGTGGGTACAGAGCATGCAAGGTGCATTGTGGGCACAGAGCATGCAAGGTGCATTGTGGGTTTTACCATGCAAGGTGCATTGTGGGTACAGAGCATGCAAGGTGCATTGTGGGTACTGACCATGTACATAGGAGAGCCGCACAGTGTAGCAGCCATCATGTTGCTCTGTAGGTACCGCGCGAACCCAAAGTCAGCTGGAAAGAGCAGGAACAGGAGGAACCGGGTGAGGGCTGAGATTTCATTCGGGGGGAGAATATGAGTTAAGACTGAGAGATTTTGCAGCCTCTCTCACGAACAGCTCCAACAGAAAGAGCTTCCTTACACAGACACTGGCGTCTTCTGCAAATTGAACTGTAAATTCAGTGTGAGAAACCTCAACTGAACGTTTTGTTGATATTGAGGTTTGTGAGCTATTGTTTTCCATTTTCCTGTAAAATGGGTCACTCCAATCACAACAGGAAACTACCAGTAGCCATGGCAACCTCCTGACCAATGTGTGTCAGCTGATAAGAAGTTTCATTTCAAATGACAGAATTTCCCATTAAACACACTGCTCCAGGGTACAGCTAAAGTCCAGGGGTCTTTCCCATTAACACACTGCTCCAGGGTACAGCCAAAGTTCAGGGGTCTTTCCCATTAACACACTGCTCCAGGGTACAGCTAAAGTCCAGGGGGCTTTCCCATTGACACACTGCTCCAGGGTACAGCTAAAGTCCAGGGGTCTTTCCCATTAAAGCTAAAGTCCAGAGGTCTTTCCCATTAAAGCTGAAGTCCAGGGGTCTTTCCCATTAAACACACTGCTCCAGGGTACAGCTGAAGTCCAGGGGCCTTTCCCATTAAAGCTAAAGTCCAGGGGGTTTTCCCATTAAACACACTGCTCCAGGGTACAGCTAGGGGCCCTTCCCATTAAACACACTGCTCCAGGGTACAGCTAGGGGCCTTTCCCATTAAACACACTGCTCCAGGGTACAGCTAGGGGCCCTTCCCATTAAACACACTGCTCCAGGGTACAGCTAGGGGCCCTTCCCATTAAACACACTGCTCCAGGGTACAGCTAGGGGCCTTTCCCATTAAACACATTGCTCCGGGGTACAGAAGCTGAAGCACACACAGGTTTTAAACCTGCAAACCTCTAATTACAAACCCATTTCCCCCCCCAATCCCCAGGCAATGCAGTTAACTCTCTAAACCTTTCATAACAACACCCTATAAACACCACCTGTCTACGCGCCTCGGCACTTCAAGAACAACAGAAGCAGAACTTTCACCGTCACCCGGAGGGAGCCGCACATCTGGTTAGTAAACAGAACACACAGGAGACGACTTAGCTAAAAGGCCGGGGCGTTTGTTTCCAAGGAGGGAGTAGCAGCTGAACACCCACCGCCAGGGAGAATACCAGCCTCCCGGCTCGTGAAAACCTCCTAAGTGCTTTTCAGATCTATTTAAACACTCCGCTTCTAAGCAGCCTTGGCAGGACCCCGACTCCTCCATGTGGTGTGTTTCCAGGGATCTACGCTGACGTTTTTTCCGAGGAGCACGTTTACTCCGGAGATGAAAAGTTTAGGAGCGCACTAATGCATCACAATTAGTATACGTGCTCCAAAACTATTTTTATAGGTGGCACACACAAATTTTCAGGGGCAAATGCTCCTAAGATAAGGGAGCCCTGTAGAGCCCTGATTTAAGAGGGCATAGGGGAGGATCGCAGTGCTCTTCTGCAGAGCAGGAGCCTAGCCTTATGTACCCACACGGACTTCGGCAGAATTCAGGTCACAGGAAAACCCTCAGTGAAGACCTGCTAGGCCTACTCAGTCCAAACACTACAGAGATGTTCAGAGCTATTTTAAATAAACTTGGCTATATATGATTTGTGCCATACGTACACATTCAATATTCATAATGGTCATGCATCTTTGTGCCATAGGCTGCCCATCTAGCAAAGACATGGCTGACAAAGGCAATGAGGTATTACACATGCGCATGCACACACACATACACACACACCCACACATACACACACACACACACCTATCTTGATGCAGGTGTTGCTGGGGCTGGCCTTGCGCCCCCCTCCGTGGGACAGCAGGATGTTCTGGGGTTTGAGGTCTCGGTGGATCACCCCCTTGGCCTGCAGGACCCGCATGGCGCCGGCGATCTGGTGCAGAAAGACGCGGATGGTGTCCTCGCTCAGCGTGCCCTTGGCTGCAGAGGGGTGGCAGAGCGTACACTCAACACTGAACGCAGAACACTGAACACAGAACGCAGAACACTGAACACAGACGCAGAACACTCAACACCGAACGCAGTATACTCAACACCGAATGCAGAACACTCAACACTGAATGCAGAACACTCAACACAGAACACAGAACACTCAACATCGAACGCAGAACACTCAATACAGAACGCAGAACACTCAACACAGAACGCAGAACGCAGTACACTCAACACAGAACGCAGAACACTCAACACCGAACGCAGAACACTCAATACAGAACGCAGAACACTCAACACAGAACGCAGAACACTCAACACGGAACGCAGTACACTCAACACAGAACGCAGAACACTCAACACCGAACGCAGAACACTCAACCCCGAACGCAGAACACTCAACACGGAACGCAGTACACTCAACACAGAACGCAGAACACTCAACACCGAACGCAGAACACTCAATACAGAACGCAGAACACTCAATACAGAACGCAGAACACTCAACACCGAACGCAGAACACTGAATACAGAATGCAGAACACTCAACACAGCCTGCAGAACCCTCAACACAGAATGCAGAACGCAGTACACTCAACACAGAATGCAGAACACAGTACTCAACACAGAACGCAGAACACTCAATACAGAATGCAGAACACTCAACACAGAATGAAGAACGTACACTCAACACAGAATGCAGAACACTCAACACAGAATGCGGAACGTAGAACACCGAACAGAATACTGAACACAGAACACAGAACTACCCTGGCTTTTCCCAAATACAACACCAGGTATACTAAAATAATATGATATTGTATAATGCAATGCATTCACAGACCAGCATGTAGAGTTAGTCTACCCAGCATTCGGCCTGAATTACCACAGAAGGGCCAGACCTGAGAACGCTCAGGCAAAGTCTACACACAACCTGACCAATCAAAGAGCATCTGATGCTTTGTGTACTCAAGCAGAGGCTACAGAGATAGTGTGTATGAAGAGGAGTTCCGCCCTGCTCTGTGTATACTTATCTCACTCAAACACACGGATGTCACCAGACTGTGTGAGTATGTTAAAACAAAGCCAGATCCCTCTCCATCTCACCCCCTTCTGCATTCTCTCTCTCTCTCTCTCTCTCTCTCTCTCTCTCTCGCTCTCTCTCTTTCTCTCTCTCTCCCTCTCTAGTTCAGGTCCTGCAGGGGTCGCTATGACATCACTCCCAGGGCCACCCCCATGGCCTAGCTGTGAACCGCAAGAACAGCCCCTGCCCCCCCACCCACCCCCTTCCCAAACTTTTAAACTTCCTCTGTGTGTCCCTTCTGTAAACCCAGAAGCCTGTCTTATGATCTAACTCATCTCTTCCTCTCCGTTGAACTCTCTCTGAACTCCTACCCTGGGCTGAGGACAGAGGCAGGGTCTATATATCACACAAATCTAAAACACTACACCTAATTTATAGGCTGGTTCCCAGATATAAAATTCCCAGCCCCAGAACAAATTTGTAAGTTGAGTCACTATATGAATACAACAGTGAGTTGTTCCAGGTTCCAAACAAATAATGCACAGATACTGAACACCAACTTCAGCCTCGCCAGCACTGGCACATGACCGCAACAAAATGGCGGCTACAGACAGCTAGAATTTCAAACGCTAAACCATGCCAACATTGCGTGCGGTGGTTTAAGCAGCTGACCGCTGGTTTATGGGCCTCCACCATAGACGTGCTCGGAGTAAACAGACGCAGGACCACTGGTGTGACCGCTGTCACCACCCACGTAAAACATTGGCTTACCACAGCACCTCTGAGAATATCTATGGTCAGCTCCTGCAAAAGCCCTGAAAAATCACTGTGCGGTGTCATAGCAACCATGTCATACACAGAGTACGATCCAGAAATAATTTTTATCTTTAGAATTGCACCTATACTCCCCAACAGTCACAACCATCCCTAACACAAAAAAGGCCCGTCTAGTTTAATAAGATGCCAGTATTGGGCGATTCCTCAGTCAGAGGTTGGGTTAGGGTCATATATATTAGTGATGGAGAGCCCCGTAGAATGAACAATGGAAGACCTGCTAATGAACCGTAATAAAAATGGGAGCAGAAAGAGAAAATGGCGGGTACACGCTGCACGTACTGGCCAGCGTGATTCCTGACAGTGCCCACAATGGCAGGATATACAAACTCCTCCCACTCCGCTCCTTAAAGCCAATCACTGGTGAATAAAGCCAGCCAAGACCAGGGCAAAAACCCCACAGAGCACAGCTCAAGAGTGGCTTCCTCTGAAGGCACGGCCAGTGAACGAAGGCACTCACCTGAATAATGAGGCATCCCTTTGATCTGTCATTAGGGTTTGTCCTGCTGGTGAACTACCAGAAGCAATGCCCCCCCCCCCCCCCCTTGGGAGGCATGCTTTGGCCATGCTTGCCCCACCCCTCACTCGTTGGCATAGGAGACCTGTGACTGGTGGACTTTATCTATGGAAGGTCGGATGTACTGGCCAGTTGCTAACAGGCAGCTCATTTTCAGAAAGCGAGTTTTATCACTAATAAGCACACTGGCCTGAGGGAGGAAACTTTAAAGAGAGCGGTGAAGGGAAAGGAGACAGGAGTCAAAAAGATGAAAAAGAGACTCACAGTGAAGACAGTCTGCCAGGTCGCCCCCGTTGCAGTACTAGGGAAAAAAGAAAACACAAGGTGAGACAGCATAATATCAGGGAAATTACCTCACTTAGACAAAGCTACACAAAGCATCATGTGGCTAAATGAATAGCAAGGTCAGGACGGTCAAGAGACTGACCTACTAGCCCAGTAACGTTAAACATTTCCAAAAAAGGAGCACGAATTAACAGAAAGTGAGAAAGGAGGAAGAACTAAAGCTTTTGCTCTGTTTAACCAGTTTGCGCAACACAGAAATGCTTCCCCTCCTGTGTCGTTTCCCCTCCTGGAGGCTCACAGAGTTCCCGTTTCAGGCACAGGGGAGAGAGAGACGGCTCGTAAGAGCAGAGGAGAAGAGGCCGCTGTGCACTCGATGTTACATTACATTTACTTGGCAGACACTTCTATCCAAAGCGCCGTACAAAAGTGTATATATCAAGGTCACTGGAACAGCTACAAAACACAGGTCCGAAAAGTTACAATACTCATTTTGTACAGGCCTGCCCTGCACAGACCCAGTTAAATATAGATCCCCGGGCCTCCGGCCCGACTGCCACTTTCTGTCACGCAACGGGGGAGAAAATGAGCGATCGATTGGGCTGCTGAGATACAGCTTGCGCTCCTGTGCTCCGTTTATACAGGTTTTACACAGCTGAGGAGGGCCTCAGCAGACCTGGGTAAGAGTCAGCCATCTTACCTCCATGACCAGGTACACAGAGCTCGCCGTTTCCTTGAGAGAGAGAGAGAATGACTGAGAATTAACAAACATATTATTATTAGAACAAACTTACTTATTGTAACATATATACTTAACATTATCATCCTTTTCTGTTTATTACGATAGTCAGTACTGTGTTGCTTTGGCAACATTGGAGTCCTTCCTGTCATGCCAAAACAGCACAGTTGAAGTTAAAATTGACATTGAGAGAAAGATTACTTTAACTGGCACAGCCACAAAACCAGCCTGTCTAGCAGCTAAATATTCTTTTGTTATGTTATTAACACAATACCCTGATTCAGTTGGGCCTGGCCATGAGAGTGGGGACATATTCATTTGAGACAAGGTTCTGTGCTGTTTTCCTCTTAGCCTTCTGAACGGGAGGGTAACAGCAGTTCTTTGCACACTGAACCTTAGACACCGCTTGCTTTACCTCAGCTGCTCTTATTGACAATGTGCCTCTGTGTAACGAACCATACATGAACCACAACTGCACCAGAAAAGCTGATGTTAGAGAAGCTAGAGGAGGAAAACATTATTTATCAGTGTTTTACACCCCCGCTCCCCCCCCCCCAGGTCTGAATTAAGGCCCTGAGCCCCCTCTTTCAGCAGAAGTGCTGCTGTCCGTGTCACCCCACCGAAGACTTGCACTTCAGAGCCCCTTTTGGGCGGCTCATCCTGGCCGTGCCACTGTTGATTCGACGGCATCCGCCCAAGGGTGGCACAGAACCACTGACACTCACGGCATCAGGGCTGGGCATGAGCACGACCAATAAGAGGCGCTTTTGCAATGTAGGAATTATCGAGTTTGATTCGTTTGACTGAGTTAATTGATTAAACTTTTTAAGAATATATTTTTTTTTTTAGGAAATTCAATGACGCACGTCAGAGGCAACAGCAACAGCACACACGTGAGAATGCTGGAGTGCATGCTGTCAAAAGCTGCTGATGTGTGTGCAAAAAAACAAACATGTTTGGCAGCCATGTTTGGTATGGCCCAGCTTAATGCAAATGTGTCTCTTACACCCATGTACTGACTATTACCAATACGACTGAGGCAAATCTCACTGGAACCGGGCAACCCTGCAATGATTTACACAGTCCTGCCAAAGTCTCAGATGTTTTGCATTTTCCACTAATGGGCTTTTTCAGACACAGAAAGGGTGGGAGGAGCTCCTGATAATGACTGACACAATCAAAGCACAGAGGAACACCATTTTAACATAAAATAACTTCTGAATCTCGGGAGAATGTCAGTCATCTTGCGGGAACCGGGTGGCCCCACTCCCCGTAGCCCAATAGTTGCGCATTTATTTTTTACTTATTCTTTATCACACAGGCCCAGTTAGACTACATTTAAAGAAAACATTCAGCTTCCTCGTGCATCAGAGCAGAGAAACGGCAAAAGCTCTCTGACTTTTGTGCAGCAGTATCTGTGCGAAGAGGAAAAACAAGAGGGACAAAGCAAAAAAAAAATGGAGAAGAGGAAACAGGATTTAGAGATACGCTCCTGGCGTTCGGGACGACTCAGGCCATCCATGCCAGGTACAACTCTGCACGCAAAGTCTGCGCACGGGGTTTGAGCTAATCTCTCCTCGCAGCCAACCAGCGAGCACATCCAGCGAGGGCCTTTCAACACAAGCCCGCTGTAGAAGCCTCCCCTTATCACTTAGCAACAGCTGACCTCCTTCTCTCGGCGGCCAATCAGCCGAGAGGAACCGGCTGATCCCGGGGCTAGCGGCTGCTGGCTAAAAAAACACTCGTGTTGTTTGTTTTTTTTGGAGATAGTTGGGAGACAGGATGCAGTCACGGATGATTTTCTTTTTCCTTTTTTTTTTTTTTTTGTACTGTGTAAGCAGGCAAGCCAGAAAAAACTCTTGAGTAAAGGGTCAGGGAAACACACCGACAGTTCTGAAGTTTGCCAGGCCAAAAGGAGACGCCACACTTTTCTTCTCTTCCCGAAGACCGCCAATCATTGAGGAGATAAGGCTTCACTCTCTGAACGTGTGAAGGGTGATAGGACCGCATGTGAAACAGATACCCCTACATGGAGTACCAAATGAACCCCTTTGTAAAAAAAATGCTTGTGGCCTTGGGAACCACACAATAATAAACCACTTGGCGGACCAACCCAAGCACCAAGTGGGCGGGTGCACATCCTACAGCGGCGAGAGCCGTCAGCGGTTAGCCTCACTGGCGTACGTTCCACTGTGACATCAGAGGTTGAATTAATCGGCGGGCATTCGAATCCAGCGCTGACAGTTAACCCTTTAAGGTGTAAGATCACAAGTATGTGATTAGAACTTTCCTGACTGAACATTCTAATGCTGATGTAACAATCGCTACTGGCCATCAGAAGCAATGGAGTTCTAGAACACTGATGTAGAATTCTGAAAAAAACATTCCAAAAAAAAACTACTCTTCAAAGGGTTAAATGGACTGGTGATTGTTAAACACTAACGTCAAGACTGAACAATCCATTATGACATCGGTGGTTAAAGTCACTGGTGGACTTTAACCAGGAAGAAAAAAACCAGAAGGCATTGGGGAGGTATTTTCAATCACAGTAAATAAATAAATCCTGTACTGGACAAGGCACAAAGGTCAAAGGTTAAAGGTTAAACACTCACTACTCCATAAAACAGAGCTGACCTCTCTGTCTTCTCTACAGAGAGTACGACCACACTGCTGATTTCAAATGCCCCCAATAGATGAGGTTTCCTAAAAATAGCTTCCTATTCTAAATGCACAAGAGGCAAGTGTGAAAAGATTTCAGTGAACAAACTGCAGTTTTAAATGGCTTCGGTCAATAAAGCTACAAAAGATTCCAGTCATGAAATCTAGCATCAGTAACTACAGAGACTCCTTACAAAATTGTCAAAAGTAAATGGACTGCATTTATATAGCGCTTTTATCCAAAGCGCTTTACAATTGATGCCTCTTATTCACCCATTCACACGCACACACTCACACACCAATGGTGAAAGGCTGCCATGCAAGGTACCAATCAGCTCGTTGGGAGCAATTAGGGGTTAGGTGTCTTGCTCAGGGACACTTCGACATGCCCAGGGCGGGGGATCGAACCGGCAACCCTCCGACTGCCAGATAACCGTTCTTACCTCCTGAGCTATGTCAAAAATATCCTTAGACTGCAGTTTATTGTGATCACAGGATCCTGGAGCTCATTTCTCATATACAGAACCTAATCAGAGGATACATTGGCACAATACGTAATAAGTCAAACTGAAACCAGCCTGGGATTGTGGCGACACACAGCACAATGGCCCTATAGTTTTCCTTGAAAGTACTGTAACACCTTTTCCTGGATTAACAAACAGCTTTCCCATAATTCCACAGGCTCTCTCTGAACCTCTGCCCCTGCCTGTCTGCGAGGGAACCGTGGTTCGCTTAAGGTTCGGGGAAAAACATCATACAAAAGACATGCTTCTTGAAAAAAAAAAATAATAATAAAAATGACAAATACAACTAAGTGAGAAATTGAGTCTCTAACCCCAGCGGTGTGTAACAGGATGATATACAAGAGAAGAAAAAAAAAGATTGACTTTTTTATTTCATAAAAAATCTACAAGAAATTTCCCTCCAATTTGAAATTCCCAATCAAATATGCACAAACCAGCACTTGTATCCTCTGATGCGTGTGAAGCTAATCCAGCTATTACAGGACGCAGTGGACACACTGCCTCTCTCTGGGTTATGCGCAATTAGGTATCCCACTGCAGGCGCTGGAACGGCCGGTGCTTGATTTCTGACCCTGGGGCATGCCGCTGCGCCAAAGATTAGCATTTTAGCTGGACCATGCCGGCATAAAAACGATTATGTCTGATCTGATTCAGTGACCACATCCTTACTCGGGGAAACGAACGGCCATCGTCTACCGTGGACTCTGCCGGTCAGCACCTCCGATTGACAGTAGTCATGACCAATATGTTGCTACGTGCTGACGATTCCCAAAAACCGTTACATTTGCGATCGCGTGCACAAGGACGTCAAAAACAAACAAACGGGAAAAAAGCGACATGACACGCGCTATCTATAACTCATTTATAGGAATTTAATAATAAGTTTGTGCAAAATTATTAAATACTATTTTGCTTGTAGGAGAAGTGTGTTTGCATGAAAAGAAAATAGAAAAAAGAGAAAAGGGAAAAAACCGAGTATTTTACAAAGTAGGAGGGGCATGGTTTGAAACGATGGGCTCGCACAGACATTATTTGGATAATCAGGACAGGAAAATACATTGGGGTTTATGACAGTTGAATAAAGTTATAATTAATTACGCGAGGCACAATTCCACTCCAAACCGCCACCCATGTGTAAGCAGGCTTGGGGTGTAACTACAACTGGCAAACAGCCTGCCACCTACCTGGAAGTCGTGTAGTGCAACGATGTTTTCGTGTTTCAGCTCCTTTCGAAGAAAAAACGAAATAGCGTTAGCTGCTACCAAAACGTGTTCTGCAAATAGCGTGACCGATATCATTACACTGTAGCCTACGAGCGGAAAACGATTATTACCTTTAATATTTTAATCTCTTTCCCCAAGAGCGTCTGGGATTTAGCCAGGTTTTTCTTGTTTATGCATTTTACTGCAACCTCCCAGTCGTGTTTCTGAAACAAAAATATAGAAATGTAAAATCAATACAAATCAGATTATGGTCATTAATATTTTCCAGTGTAAACCACACAGTTGTTTGGGCATGTTTAACGCTGTACATAAGCGGCGTGAGTTAACTTTGCGATCAGTTTCAAGTTCCCAGGTGTACAGTAATGAATAGGCTACTCTTTTTTATAGAACGCTATAGGTTCATAATAACTATCCATTCAAATTATCCACTATAGCCTACAAGCGCGACAGTAAGGGCATGTCACGACTTGTTCAAGCGTCCTGTCTGAGTAGTAGTCCATTTATTAAAATATTGTAAACAATTTGACTTGTTAAATACAACAATAACTGTTTTATTATGTTCTTGTCAAATAATAATAATAACAATAATAATAATAATAATAATAATAATAATAATAATAATAATACTAACAACAACAACAAGAATAATAATGAGGCGTAGTTTCAATAACATGAAATGGCTAGCTATATTTGTTGGTACATTATATCCATGCAGCTCCCATATAGCTGCTAAATGCTCCATTTTTATAATAGCAGATCACATTTATTAAATAAGACAGTTTTGCTGTTCATCCTTTACCAAATGCTGGCATCTTCGGCGTCAGAGGCCTCTTAAGGTGGAATGTTGTACAACAAGGTATTGAACAAAAGCGAGGCCTTCACAATAAATAAATAAAAATCAATTGGTGTACAACCCCTGGAATGCCATCCGTGCATTCAGAACTATTTTACTATTTTATCTAATTGGGAACACAGTTGACATAGAGGATTTTGAAAACCCATCCTGCAACATTCGCTTACCTCTCGGTGTCTGCCTTTAAACACGACTGCAAAAGCGCCGTGTCCAACAAGGTCTTTCCTGCTGAACTCGAATTTTCCAACGGTCTCCATTGCTCCAGATGTTCGGTTTCACCTCCCTAACTGAAGTATGAAATCAGGACGACGGGATCTTCTCAGGGGTGACCCACTCCTCTCCGTTATTCAACTCCAGGCAGCAAGAAAGTTTTCCCTTTCGGACGTTTGCTATTGACAGCATTTCTGTGCCAAAACGATCGTATTCTTTCATGTTAGCTAGTTAGCTTAAGGGGGAAATTAGTTATTTCCCCCTGAAGGTCCGGCATTTTCCCATGGAATTAAGTAGCATCCTTACCTCTTGCCAATAATATTGAGGAAATGCATAACAAATGTCTCCGAGAACGACCTTAAGAACTACAGGCTCGGTTTTGTTTGTATACAGAGGAAAGTCAGCAGCATAACAACCCTTTAAATTTCATTGCTGAACTGCCAGTTGTAGGTCTTTAGCTTTCTGGAATCCATCTGCAGCTGCGTCTATTTTTATAAAGCTGATGTTGACAAGCTACGACAACTTTGCCGAAAACCATCCATCCCGTTCGCTTTAACAAAGACCTCTCTCGCCTTTTCACAGTCGAGTGACAGTGAGCATGCGCGTTTCCCCTATCGCCTCAATATTGACGTCAAGGGTCTGCTTATTCCAACCCAAGCCAACAAGATGTAACGGAGTCTACCTAATTTTGACATTGCTGACGTAGTGATACAGTTAATAAAATGTGCACATAATAGCCTACATAGACTACCCTTAAATGCCACATGTTAAGCTCAGTCAAGCAAGTTTATGCCGAGATCTTGCCTTCTAGTGGAAATGAATTAGAAGTAAAGTTCCAATAACAGTAGACCGTTAGTTACAATAGCTGATTTGTATTTTATGGTTAAAATACGGTCCGACTATTGCAGAATAATAATAATAATAATAATAATAATAATAATAATAATAATAATAATAACAGAGCTGCCATGTCTGTATATACTGGAAAATATTCCCTGTCCCTTGGGAGACCTCTACTGACACCATGTGCTGAGTTTTCGTATTGCAAAGTCGGCGCTGGCACGATCAGGGCAGTGTCCGAATCAGCGCACTTGCCTTCTATTGAGTACTTAGGTTGCATACATGTTGTATACAATTGTATACTCAATAGTAGGCAAGTGTGCTGATCCAGACAGGCCCATGTTCCAGAATCAGACAGTGGGCGTGTCCACACACTGGATAAACCCCATAAGGTAGCCCCATACATTACATTACATCCCATATAATGGGACAGCGTCACAGAAGCAGAACGCCCGGCACCAGGTGTTCTGATCTTGATCTTCCTGCAGCAGAACTGCATGTTTAAGCACGCATGCTTGAGTCCCACTCCACACCCCTCGAGAGCAAACCTGAAAAAGGCAGTTTGTCGTTTCTGAACGATTGAAAGATGGAGAGATTGACCCAGTGGGTCCGGCTTGTTGACTTTTAATCTTACCCCAGTCTCTCCAGGATACACTCATGCAGTATAAGACAAGCACAACCAGATGCCCTTGATGTAAGTGGGTAGCATGGATCGTTCAGTGGCGCAGGTTGAAGTGTTTACTCTTGTATTTCAGACAATTAACAGATGCTGTTATCCAGAACAACGTAACACATACTTTTACTTGCAATTGATTATACCGCTGGGTATTTTCTCAGGTTAAGTACCTTGTACATGTACTTTGCACTCACGTGCCTACAATGGCAGTGCCCCACCTCGGGATGTGGGCTAGTATCCTTGACGGTTATCGGTTCAAATCCCAGGTGGCCTGCCTAGAATTTGAACCAGAAAATGTTGGAGTGTTATGAGTGTTAATGTTAGCCACATCGCTAACCGCTATGGTACAATATTGCTGCCCAGTAATCCTGCAATATGGAAACTGTGAAAAGATCCACCATAATACTGCATCTTATACTCACACAGACACAGGGAGAAAATGCAAATACCACACAGAAAGGCCCAGGCCAGGACCTTCATGCTGTGTGGTGACAGTGATACAGGAATTTAGCAGATGCTCTTATCCAGAGCGACTTACATTGTATCCAATTATACAGCTAGATATATACTGGAGCAATGCAGTGTCCTACTGGGGAATTGAACCTGCAACCTTCAGGTTACAAGACCAACTCCTTAGCCATTATACTACACTGCCGCCCTATACTGATACCTACACTGATACCCAGTAAACCTCCATTGCCAACCTCTAGTTAGAATCACGCAGTTCTTTCCATTAAATTTACATGTAAATGCATTTTATTTACATCAGATAATAATCTCTGAAACCTGTGGACAGCACGCAATTACTTTAAAAGCAACTATTGGTTACATTAAAAAATGATCTTTTCCATATTTTCATTTCGGGGAGGTAGACTGTGAAGTTTCTGCTTTCAGTAACTGACCGGGTGCTGTGCACTTTAAAGCAAAGTATAGTTCAGCAGTTTTCAGTTCTAGTCTAGTCTGCTTTAATAATGTTGATTTTAATCCCCCCACCACAACTGTACCTATGAATTATGTGAAGAATATTTGGAGAGAAATATGGTTTAGCAGATTGAGATCATTCTGTAAGAGTCTGTCTATAAATTATCTACCAAACCTAACAGCGTATGCAAACCATAGACTGTAGGATGCAAACTAATCACGTAACTTCAGATAAAGTCAGGAACCTTTGAAGTCAGAAACCTAGGAGTTATTTCAGACGCTGAAATAAATCACACGTAGACAAGGTGACCTCGACTGCAATTTTTCACCTAAGAAACAACCAAAGACCTTTTATAACTTAGTAAAATGCTGAAAATTGAAACCTGCTTTTATTTCTAGCCATTTGGACTATTATAATGCCCCTTTTACTGGCCTGTCCAAGAACTCTATTGGAGAACTAGAATTTTAACATAAACTTACGGGTGTAAGAGAACATATTACAGCTGTCCTTGCTGCTTTGCATTGGTACCCTGTTTCTTATTGAATTGATTTAAAAGTCTTGTTACTTGTCCATAAAGCTATTAATGGCTTAGCACCTTATTTTATCCAAGATTACTTGTTATTTTATGTGCCAGCTTGAGCACTCAGATTGTCCACAACAGGCTTAGTCAACGTACCTGTGGTTAAACCCAAAAAAGTGGTCAGGGTCCCTTCTATTACTGTGCACCAATACTCTGGAACACTCTCCCACAAACCATTAGAACAGCAGACTCAGTTGGCAATAATTGCCAAAAGCAGCTCAAAACATTCCTTTTTAATTAGGCGTTTAATTGATTCCTTTTTGCTCTGTGTTTTTATTGTTAATTCACATTTAATATTTTCAGTTAAATAGTTAATTGCTTTTCATTTTAATATTTTATTATTCAATGTTTTTTTCATTTCAATATTTTATTAACATTCTATTTTATTCCCTTTCTTAATCTTGTTTTATGTTTTTAACTTACATTACATTACATTACATTTATTTCGCAGACGCTTTTATCCAAAGCGACGTACAAAAAGTGCATATCATGGTCGTAGGCAACTGCTGAACACAAGTTCAGAAAGGTATAATACTTATTTTGTACAGCTATTTCTAGCTAAGAACACAGTTCACACAGTGAACACTATTCTAACCTAACCTCTGCAAAGCCAACTAGGCAGAAGAATAAGCTACAGTATTAGGACAAAGACAAATACAAGTGACATGAAAAGGGGGGGGGGGGTTAATTAAAGAGTGAAATGTACAGCATGGTGGTGGTTAATCTAGGTATAGTCTGAAGAGATGAGTCTTCAGGCCACGGCGGAAGATGGGTAATGAGGGGGAGGTTCGGAGAGGGACGGGAAGTTCGTTCCACCACTGGGGAGCTAGGGTGGAGAAGCTCTGTGATCCCTTTGGGCGGGTGGGAGGGGTTACTAGGCGCCCTGCTTCCGCAGAGCGGAGTGGTCGAGCAGGCACGTAGAAGCGAATCATGTCCTGCAAATAGATGGGGGCTGTCCTGTTGGCAGCAGTGTAGGCAAGGGTCAGGGTTTTGAACCGGATCCTGGCGGCGACAGGTAGCCAGTGGAGTGATCGCAGCAGAGGAGTGACGCGGGAGAATTTGGGAAGGTTGTAGATGAGTCGGGCAGCGGCATTCTGAATCATCTGAAGTGGCTGTATGGCACAAGCTGGCAGGCTTGCAAGGAGAGCGTTGCAGTAATCAAGGCGAGAGGTCACCGTAGCCTGGACGAGCAGCTGGGTGGAGTGCGTCGTCAGGTATGGTCGAATCCTTCTGATGTTGTACAGAAGGAATCTGCAGGACCGTGATGTTGCCTTGATGTGCTCCTTGAGGTCCAGTTGGTCATCCAGGACCACCCCCAAGCTCTTGGCAGAGTGAGAGGCAGTCACTGTGGTGCCATCAACCGTGATTGAGAGCTCACGAAGTAAGGAGGTCTTGCACGGGAAGAAGAGCAGCTCAGTTTCGTTGAGGTTGAGCTTCAGATGGTGGCTGGCCATCCAGGTGGAGATGTCAGCCAGGCAGGAAGAGATCTTATCATTGACCTGTGTGGCCGAGGGGGGGAAAGAAAAGAAGAGTTGTGTGTCATCTGCATAACAATGATAGGAGAAGCCATGTGAATTAATTACTGAACCAAGAGATCTGGTGTATAAGGAGAACAGCAGAGGACCCAGTACAGATCCCTGCGGCACTCCCGTAACAAGTGGATGAGAAGCAGAGGCAGACCCCTTCCAGGTGACCTGGTAGGTCCTATCTGCAAGATAGGAAGCGAACCAAGACAGGGCAGTCCCGGCGATTCCCATCCCAGCCAAGGTGGAGAGGAGTATTTATGGTTGACCGTGTCGAAAGCTGCAGACAGGTCAAGAAGGATCAGGACAGAGGAGAGGCGTGAGGCTCTTGCAGTGGCAAGTGCCTCCGTCACACCTAGGAGCGCAGTCTCTGTTGAGTGCCCGGATCGGAGCCCAGACTGGTGAGGGTCTAGCAGGTTGTTCTGATGGAGACAAGAGGTTAGTTGTTTAAGAACTGCTCGTTCAAGGGTTTTGGACAGAAAGGGTAGAAGCGATACGGGTCGATAATTTGTTACATCGGAGGGGTCTGAGGTGGGTTTTTTTAGAAGTGGGGTAACACGAGCCATCTTGAAATCAGAGGGAACGTGACCAGAGGAGAGAGAGGAATTAACAATAGAGGACAGATAGGGAAGGAACTCGCTGGAAATGGATTGGAGAACTTTAGATGGGATGGGGTCAAGTGGACAGGTGGTTGCACGATGAGAGGTGATGAGTTGTAATACATCGGAGTCCTCCAGCATCTCGAAGGAGGTCAGTGTGGCTGTGGGTTTGTCCCGGGGGGGTGGGGGGCTCACTGGATGGGCGAAGGAGTTCCGGATTGTAGCCACCTTTCCTTCAAAGGCGGCCAGAAAGTCATCTGCGGAGAGGGAAGAAGGAGGTGGGGGTGGAGGAGGAGTGAGGAGGGAAGAGAAGGTGGAGAATAGTTTCCGTGGATTAGAGACACATGCACTGATCTTGGATTGGAAAAATGAGGCTTTCGCTGAGGTGAGGGCAGATGTGAAAGCCGCCAGCAGGGTATGAACTTGTGTAACCAACTATGATCATTGACTATTCTCTGGCTTCCTTTACTTTTATTATTCCTGTAAATCACTTTGAGCTGCGTTATGTATGAAAGGCGCTATACAAATTAAGCTATTGTTATTACTATTTTTGTTAAACCAGGGGCGTCCAGTCTAATCTGAAAAGGGTCGATGTGGGTGCAGGTTTTTGCTTTAGCCCAGCACTAAGACACCTGATTAAGCAAATCATGGCTTTCAATCAAGACTCTGATAAGCAGAATCAGGTGTCTTAGTGTTGGGCTAAAACAAAAACCTGCACCCACACCAACCTTTTCCAGCTAAGATTGGACACCCTTTCGGAGTTAAAAGTTTCATTCCCATAGTGACCGTCTCCGTGACGATGCGCAGTCGCAGAATACAGTCTGGGCTTTGACAGTGCGGAGCCTCGGGCAATGTTCAGTACACAGGTGTACGCATGTTTTTCTCTCTACCTCCCGCTGTTCTCCCTTTTGTTCACCTCCGGCGCTCTCACACTGCAGTCTGACGGGGGGTCGAGGGGTCCTTGCGGTGCCCAGAGGAACATGCCTGTGTTTAGCTTTGCCCGCGCCGAGGGGCATTTGCGTCATTTCACAATCAATCAGTCAGCGCTCAGCTGGACTGAAGCCCGCATCACCTCCCAGTACTCCGGTGACGAACGCTCCGTGGGTCAAAGCAGTTGTACGCCTTTCCCCCGCAGCTACGCGATTGGCCGGTGTTACTGAAAGCGTTTTTTAACTTCTCGTGCTCCAAATGATGAATCTCTGGGCTGTGTTTGTGGGCTTGTCACATAGCGGAAAAATCCTCTGCTGTTTCAGCGGAGGGCTGACGAGGCTACTCTCTGCGCTGAAGCAGAATCCTGCCAGGTGCTGGTCTCTCTTACCCCTGCGAAGCGGACCCTGCCAGGTGCTGGTCTCTCTTACCCCTGCGAAGCGGAACCTGCCAGGTGCTGGTCTCTCTCCCCTCTGCACACACTCTGCGCTGAAGCGGACCCAGCCAGGTGCTGGTCTCTCTTCCCTCTGCGAAGCGGACCCTGTCAGGTGCTGGTCTCTCTCCCCTCTGCACACACTCTGTGCTGAAGCAGAATCCTGCCAGGTGCTGGTCTCTCTTACCTCTGCGAAGCGGACCCTGTCAGGTGCTGGTCTCTCTCCCCTCTGCACACACTCGGTGCTGAAGCAGACCCTGCCAGGTGCTGGTCTCTCTCCCCTCTGCACACACTCTGCGCAGAAGCAGACCCTGCCAGGTGCTGGTCTCTCTCCCCTCTGCACACACTCTGCGCAGAAGCAGACCCTGCCAGGTGCTGGTCTCTCTTACCTCTGCGAAGCGCAACCTGCCAGGTGCTGGTCTCCCTTACCTCTGTGAAGCGGACCCTGTCAGGTGCTGGTCTCTCTCCCCTCTGCACACACTCTGTGCTGAAGCAGACCCTGCCAGGTGCTGGTCTCTCTCCCCTCTGCACACACTGCGCAGAAGCGGAACCTTGCCAGGTGCTGGTCTCTCTCTCCTCTGCAGCCTGCCAGCTCAGTTTTTAGGGCAGAGCTGTGCACTTAGCGCCCCAGCAGCCCGGAGGTGGGCCACAGGGGTTGCATCTCCCTCAGGAGGCTGGTGGAGGATGAGCCGTGGAAGGACCCTTCCATCGAAACCGTCTCTCCCTGGTGGGGACCTTTACCTGCCTGGAACCCTCTCTTCCTGGTGGGTACCTTTACCTGTATTAGCCATCCAGGAGTCCCTGTAAGCATGCTTTAATAAAGTTATACTGTAGGTCATTTGCATTACTGCATTAATCACAATGTGGATGTGCAGTCGTGTGTGACTGTGTGTGTGTGTGACTCTGTGTGTGCGTGTGTGTGTGTGTGCGTGTGAGGGGAGGGCGGGGGGGGGTTGGGGGGGTGGGGGGTGAGTAGAGTTCTGAGAGATGCTGTGTTCTGCTCCTGTCAGGATGGTTGGTAATACATACAGGCACAGGCTCAAGCCATGAGGGGAACATGGTTTTCCCAGCAGCAGATGGCCAGAGATTCTCTAAAACAGCTCACACTCCTGCTCACCACATGCCAAAACACATACAGACACACATGCACATACACACTCACATGTATGCGCACACAGACACACACACACAGATGCACACACTAATAAATACATACACAATGGCTCGGTCACACAATTGCTGCATCTGAGCAACCTGTGTAACCAATCATAGCACTTCCACACGACTGGGCGGAGTTACCATTGTGCATTATCAGTGACTTACAGATTTTAACCAATCACAGCTCTTCCAGAAATTGGAGGAGCTACCACTGGGCATTAACAGTGACTCACAGAACTTCTTGACTGGGTTCATGAAGTCTCTCTTCCACTTCCCCATTACCACCGGTAGTACGTGGGGGTGGATTGGGAAGGGTAGGGTTAAGGTGGGCGTGGCAAACTTGGAGCAGATGAGTATCAGCTGGAGAGCTCCAAGCATCCCCTGTCCCGGCCATTACCACGCCGACGGAGCCGCTGAGCATTCTCTGACGGCGTGTGGCGTGGAGGGGGGGCAGCGCTGTGGACTCCATGATGAAAGACTTCAAACCGCTCCTTTGTACCTCTCGCTCCAGGATAAGCGTTTCGGCTGATCCGAAAACCTCTCACGCATCTCGGATCTGTCGAGCAACCCCCGACGACCCCCCCCCCCCCTCCCCCCGACCGCGGGCCCCTGAGCTATCCATCTGTCTCAAACTCATTTGTCCCAAAAGCTCGACCCTAACTTACAGAGCAGAGCAGAGCAGGCAATGCAGCCCACAGCACTGCGGTCACAGACACAAGCTCGCACGCACGCACACACACACACACCCTCACACACACACACATACTCATACACACACCCTCACACACACACACACTCACATACTCATACACACACACCCCCACACACACACACTCACATACTCATACACACACACCCTCACACACACACACATCCTCACACCCCCCCACACACTCACACACCCTCACACGCACACACACCCTCACACGCACACCCTCACACATCCTTACACCCACACCTTCACACACACCCTCACAAACCCACACACACACCCTCTCTCACACACACACACACATCCTCACACACACACACCCTCAAACACACACTTACCCCCACACACACCCTCTCTCACACACCCTCACACACACACTTACCCCCACACACACACTCACACACACATGTGACGTTTGGGGCGATATAGCTCAGGAGGTAAGACCGATTGTCTGGCAGTCGGAGGGTTGCCGGTTCAAACCCCGCCCTGGGCATGTCGAAGTGTCCTTGAGCAAGACACCTAACCTCTAACTGCTCTGGCGAATGAGAGGCATCAATTGTAAAGCGCTTTGGATAAAAGCGCTATATAAATGCAGTCCATTTACCATTTACATGCGCACACAGAGTTGAATAGTGTGAGGTTCTAGTAGATGAAGGATTCATCTTCCCTAAAACACCCAGAGGAACCCTGGCAAGACCACCTGCCCAGGAGCCTGTGCAGCACATCCTGGATCTCTTTCTCTCTCTCCTCCCTCTCTCTTCTCCCTCCCTCCTTCCCTTGCTCTCTCCATCCCTTTCTCTCTCTCTCCTCCCTCTCTCCCACCCTCCTTCCCTCTCTCTCCCTCCTTCATATTC
This sequence comes from Anguilla pacifica, assembly GCA_039654925.1. Classification (NCBI taxonomy): domain Eukaryota; kingdom Metazoa; phylum Chordata; class Actinopteri; order Anguilliformes; family Anguillidae; genus Anguilla; species Anguilla pacifica. The sequence continues at coordinate 37,223,723 of CM077297.1, forward strand.
AAATGAAACATGGTTTATTTGCATGACAAGAGAGCCTGTTAGCACTTAGCATTGGTGATTCAGCAGACTTCGTTTCAGCTCTGCTGCTGATCAGTACCCCTTTCGGCTCTTTGAGATGATAAATCTGTGACCTTGAAGGCTTGCTGGGGATCCAACAGGAAATGTGAAAAATACACGGGGACCCAATGTCATGTGTATCGTGGGGTCCCAATGACACGTGTATCGTGGGGTCCCAATGACGTGTGTATTGTGGGGTCCCAATGACGCGTGTATCGTGGGGTCTCAATGATGTGTGTATCGTGGGGTCCCAATGACGCGTGTATCGTGGGGTCCCAACGATGCGTGTATCGTGGGGTCCCAACGATGCGTGTATCGTGGGGTCCCAATGACGCGTGTATCGTGGGGTCCCAACGATGCGTGTATCGTGGGGTCTCAATGACGTGTGTATCGTGGGGTCTCAATGATGTGTGTATCGTGGGGTCCCAATGATGTGTGTATCATGGGGTCCCAATGACCCGTGTACCGTGGGGTCCCAATGATGTGTGTATCGTGGGGTCCCAATGATGTGTGTATCGTGGGGTCCCAATGATGTGTGTATCGTGGGTGCGGCTGTTCAGGAATAATTTGCCTTCCACAGGAAGTGAATAACAGAACACCTGTAGCCAATCATGACAGTGCTGCTCAAAGCTCCTCCTCTCTCTCTCTCTCTGATTGGGCACATGCAGTTTACCAGAACCAGCTATGTAACCTAATTGGGCACATTTAGTTTACCTGCACTGGCTACACAATATGATTGGGCACCAGCTACACAGCTGGGGTATGGGCGTGGCTGCCAGGGGTCCACGGGGTACCCCCTCTCAAGAAGTGGGGGGCAGGGTGCATAGTACAACTGGTGAACTGGTGATAGAAAAGGTTTTTTTTAAGAGAAGAACAACCCTGTTACCGCAACAACCAGGTTTTATGACTAACACAGCATCAAGCCGCTCACCACACACTTTGTTCTGCTTTATTTTTGTACAAAAATATCTCAGGAGTAAGAAAACAAGGGTGTTTCAACCACATTTCTGCAGCCAAGCTACATTTTCGTGTAATTATGAATAAGAAGTCTGAGTAACAATGTCAGCAAAGGCTGCGTGTTTTTTTTTGTTTTTTTGCTATTGACCAATTCTCCTGCATCCGTCTCTTTGAGTCTTATGAAACCAGTGCAGCTATCAGAACTGTCTCGGATTAATGGGTACAATCAATTCAATGGCAATCAGCCCAGTACCAAGCTGGAATAAAGGGCATGTTTCTCTCAATCTATCACACAAAATTACGGAGCAAATTGGCGGATGTTGTCGTGTTGTTGATTGGAGGAATATTATGAAATGTCAATTGCTGCCGCTGTGATCAAGAGAAGCGAAAGAAGAACAACAAAAAACGATTTCACGATTATTCAGAATTCTAACCAAAACAAACATGAATGCAATGAGTTTGTGTTGGGAGAGTGGTGATGAACCCCATGATGCCACTATGGATTACCAGTGTCTCATTGGTTTGAACCAATCAGAATAAGGTTCTGTGGTGAGCAGTGCATTCTGATTGGTTGATATGAGACAGATATGAGACAGTGATTGACCTGCTAGCTCCACCCCTCGTGGGGTTTCGTGAAGCCTCACTCATCCATCAGAGGGGAACAGAGTGGAAAACCAGTCCCAGCCCTGACTAATCAAACCCAGGGTGGGGAGGATGACAGTGGGATGCAGAGAATGCGCCTTCATCCAGGCAGGTGCACCCAAGGCTCAGACATTATTAATCAAAATATAGAGATCTATCTGTAACAGGGTCTTAAAGCACTTTTGCTGATAACAGAATTAAGACAACATGAAAGACAAAGCAAGGTCACAAGAAGGTTGCATACACAACAATCTCCAGCCTATGATTTCTGCTGTGACTGCACTAAAACCTTGTAATCAAAATTGCCATTACTGCATTATTATTATTATTATTATTATTATTATTATTATTATTATTATTATTATTACAACACAACAAAATTTCCTTCAATGCTGAAATACAAGTGATATATTCTGAGTATATATATTTTTTGCATTAGGTGAAATTACAAATATCTGTCAAAGAAAGTACAACAAAATGTAATAATAATAATAATATTAATAACAACACTAATAATAATAATAATAGTAATAATAATAATAATAATAATAATAATAATAATAGTCCGTATAACAGTAACACAGAAATACCAATAATAATAATCATAATAATAAACTTGAGTTTATGCTCGCTGTACAAAAAGCAGATACATTAACAAATAGCAGTCTGCTGCAATCAATGAAACTATAACCAAACGAAAGAAAGGAGAAGAGTCAGCTGGACGAGGGTTCCGGACGAGCCCCCCGCCAGCACGCGGACCTGCTGGCCGTCAGTCTGTGAGTCCGTGGCCCCTCCCTCCCCGCTGCCGCTCCAATCAGAGCGCCGCTGCCAGGGTGAGCAAGACCGTCCAGAGGGGGGCGAGTCGCCAGAGCGGCGCGAGGGCGAGCGGGGGGGAGAGGGGCGCGGCGGAGTCCGAGGTGCAGGAGCACACCTCGTAGCCGCTCTCGGCGTGGTCGCCGTGGTGAAGGCCGCGCCTCCGCGTGTCCGTGCCGTTGGCCTCCGTGGCGGGAGAGTCCGACTGCATCTCTGCGCAGACCAGCCAGTCCCGCCCGATTGGCTGAGGGTACCCCGCCTGCACCTCCATGTCACTCCCCTCCACCCGCCAGTACTCCTTCCCCTTGAAGAAGTAAGTGGCACCTGGGAGGGAGACAGAATATATGCTGTAATGTTTTATATATGTCATAACGTTGTAATGTATATATGCTGTAATGCTGTAATGCATATATGCTGTAACATTTTATATGTCATAATGTTGTAATGTATATATGCTATAATGCTATAATGTATATATGCTGTAACATTTTATATATGTCATAATGTTGTAATGTATATATGCTGTAATGTATACCCTTGAGCCAGGTACTTAACCTGCACTGCTCCAGTATATATCCAGCTGTATAACTGGATACAATGTAAGTCTCTCTGGATAAAAATGGCGGCTTTCCAGTGGCGAGAAACAAGGCGGCCCTGCTTCCCCGACTGTCTGAGAAATATTCCCATTACTATGGCAACGGAAATTAGGGTACCAGCGAGGTTCACCCTACAAACCCCATCTTCTACACACGACCTGAGCCCCTGAATAGCACATGAGGTTAAAAAAAAAAACTCCCTCAAACAGTGGCGAGAAAAAACTCCCAGTTGGGACGAAATCTCGGGAGGAACTCTGCTATAGAGGGGGAGCCCCTCCTCCCCTGGCTGGCCAGGGGTAAAGTAGCAGTAGAATGGATGCAACAGAAATGCAATAAGGGATCTATCACAGCAAATACACCGCAGTAACAGTTCTTCACGATGAAGCGGTATTTCCAGCGCGGAGCAGCTATGAAAACGAGTATAAAGACTGTAACGGGCCGCCCACTCACTGTCCGACCACCGCATGGCGTCGTCCAGCTGGGGCGGAACCCCCTTCCACAGCGTGCTGTCTTTGGGGTACCCCTGGTCCATGCGCCGCAGGTGGTCGTCGTAGCGCCAGTAGCGGCTGCCCTTGAAGAAGTAGGTCTTGTCGTTGTGCAGCCAGACGAAGGCGGCGTCCACGCCCTCCAGGGGCAGGCCGAAGTCGCTGATTGGCCGGGGGTAGCCCTCCTCCACGTTGTTGTCCTTGAACACCCAGTACTTTTGTCCTGCGGGCGGGAAAAACGGGATCAGTCCAAACCTGCGCGTCACGCTTCCGCTGCGTATACTTCACCCTGCGGAGCTACTGATACGGTTAGCGTTGCCAGACGTCAGGTTTTGAATGAATGAATGAACAAATGAATTTATGCATGAATCATAAATCATTGCATTTATATAGCACTTTTTCGAAAGCTCAAAGTGATTTACAGTGATGAGTTGGAACTCACCTTACCCACTGTCAACATCAACGGTGGTGGGTGTTTTCAATCTAAATGTCCGTTTTTCCTAATTATTTGTCCAGGTCCAATTCGTGGTCTTGATCAGACCGTGCAATGTCTGGTTTGAGTAACTGATGGAAGGAGTTTACCGGTAGTTTGTAATGAGTCAGCGTGTCAGTGACTCCCCGGTCCGTCAGAACGGCCACCCGGTCTGACGTCGGTTCTGAGAGGGGATCCTCCCTCCTCCAGCCCAACAGCTCCCAACATCGTTCGCGGTCACGATTCTACCGTGTTGTCCGGTTTTGACAAATGCTAAATCTGGCAACCCTAGGCACAGTCCGGATTGGACTCGAGACCGTGGGGCTCATCCACACACCACAGTGCGGTGGCTTTACCCTACGACCCCGCCTCCCCCCAGCAGAGGGTCACACGTTTAAAAAGCAGAACACACGCCACTTTCCACTTTTGTTTCTCCTGAGGATATCTAACGGTTCTCATTATTTTGAAAGTGTTAGCAGTTCTACACTAAGGGAAAGTGCGACTCATTTCTGTTTAACATTTGCCCTTTTCCCCTCTGTGACTCGGACACAGACGAGGTGCAATTGTATGTGATACTCCTGTCTCCATAGCCCATGTTATTGACTGGTTAGCCCATAACATAAATTAGCCCATAACATGAATTAGCTCATAACATAAGTTAACTCATAACCTAATATAGCCCATAAGTTAACTTAAAAACTAATATAGCCCATAACCCAAGCTAGCCCATAACATAAATTAGCCCACAACATAAGTTAGCCTATAACCTAAGTTTACCCACAACATAAATTAGCATATAACCTAAATTATCCCATAATCTAAAGTTAGCCCATAACACAACCTAGCCCATGACATAAGTGAAACGTGAATGTTTGACCAAGGAATGTATGAGGTAACAGGTCTCACTCCTAAACCACTCAGCTCTACTGGCTGCCTGGTGACCGCCAATATTATTCACTCACTACTAAGATCATTCCCTCATGGCCTGACATTCATCTTGATGTCCATTTATACCAAGATTTTCTTTCCTCACTTAACAGAACTGATGACCAAATAAATTAACTTTGCAGACAGCTTGGAGCAAATAGAGATCATCCTCCTGATTTATAAACATTGGAGGAGGCAGACAATCTTTGCATTGGGTTATGAGTTATGGCCTCTAATCAGTGAGAATTAGTCATCAACGTGTGGACTGGATGCACAGCCTCTCTTACACACACCGAATGGCTGTTTTTCACTCCTGTCAGATGGAGGAGCCAGTATCTGTGCATGTTTGTAGGGATCTTTGCTGCAGGGGCTAGCAAATTTAACTCAATATTTACACTGAACTCAGCATTTTCATTTAACCCAACATTTATGTACACTTAACTGAACATTTACATTTAACCCAACATTTATGAACACTTAATAGAACATTAACATTTAGCTAAAAATTTATGGACAATTAATTCCACATCTACATTTAACTCAACATTTATGCACATTTAACCCAACATTTACATCCATCCATCCGTTATCTATACCCGCTTATCCTGAGCAGGGTCACGGGGGGTGCTGGAGCCTATCCCAGCTTGTATTGGGCGAGAAGCAGGATTACACCTTGGACAGGGCACCAATCTATTGCGGGGCACACACACCATTCACTCACACACTCATACCTATGGGCAATTTAGAGTCTCCAATTAGCCTACCTGTGGACTGTGGGAGGAAACCCACGCAGACACGGGGAGAACATGCGAACTCCACACAGAAAGGCCCTAAACCGAGATTCAAACCCACAACCTTCTTGCTGTGAGGCGCCAATGCTACCCACTGCACCACCGTGCCACCCAACATTTACATTCAATACTTAATGTAAAACATCCAGTTGCCTCAGCAGAGCTACACTTCAGTGACCTTGAGGACGGGGCTAGCAACAAAACAAACCTGCCACACCACAGCCTAATGAGAATGGCAACTTCTACTCACAATAGAGGTTGTGGAATCAGTGGGACAGACTGGTAGTGTACTTACAACTCCCCCTCATAATCCAATTGTAACCCCCTTGTTGTAAAACTCTGCACTAGGCTGAATAGTGAGACCCAGCAGGTCATTTAGATCTCCCCCGTCTGGGGCCAATGGTACGACCCGGGACCCGTACCTTTGAAGAAGACGATCTTGTGGTCCCCGGGCCTCTCGTACACGGCGTCCACGCTGTCCAGGTTGGCGGGCAGGCCTCTCCAGAAGCGCAGGATCTGCGCCGGGCGCCGCGACACCAGGTGCTTCTCGCGGGTCAGGCGCCAGAAGTACTTCCCTAGGAAGAGCACCGGGTCACATTCTGCTGTGTGTGTGTGTGTGTGTGTGTGTGTGCGTGTGTGTGTGTGTGTGTGTGTGTGCATATGTGTGTGTGCGTGTGTGCATGTGTGTGCATGCATGTGTGTGTGTGTGTGTGTGTGTGTGTGTGTGCGTGTGTGTGTGTGTGTGTGTGTGCGTGTGTGTATGTGTGTGCGTGTGTGTGTGTGTGTGTGTTTGTTTGTGGGCATAGAGACATGCAGTAAACCGCAGTCACTTGAATTTACCTGAAAATCGATGTGTGGATCATTGCACAGTAACAAGAATAAAGGCTAAAGTCCAGCTAAAATGAAGTGCTATTAAGTCTTACAGCGTCATGTGACAAATGAATGAAATAATACAGAAACCTACCCACAATGCCTCAGAAAAATATTTTACCTCAGAAACCCCCAAGTTGAAATACAGGCACTTTGATTTAAAGGGAGAACAGTTGGAGTGTGAGGTCTGAATTGGGCGCGCCACTGCTTTTAACATCAATTGCCTCTTCCCGCGCACCCCCCTCCCACGCACCCCCTCCCCCCCCCCCCCCCTTCCCCCTCCCCCTCCATCCGTACCTTTGAAAAAGAAGGCCTCGCCACGAATTTGCGCCACAGCATCAAAGTGACTGTTGCATCTGTCAGGAACATCACGAGCTGGCCTGAGAGAGAGAGAGAGAGAGAGAGAGGAGGGAGAGAGAGAGTGTGAGAAAGAGAGTGTCAGCGAGAGAGATATTACTTTATTATGGGAATAGAAGGCAAGCCAGCCCATTGAGCAGCCAAATATATTGCTGTTATATTATTAATATAATAATAACCTGATTCAGTCATGCTTGATCACTGATCATGAGAGAAAGGGAGAAGGAGAGAGACAGAGACATAGAGAACGAGAGAAAGAGAGAAAGAAATATGAGATGAAAGAGAGGGAGTTTTATTCATCAATATATCCTGCTTCCCTCCGAAATAAAATGAAGAAAAATCCAGTAACTGTCTGCCTCTCCCTTAATAAAAGAGACAAAACAATAGACAGAACTACCGCTAGTTCAGTGTGTGGGAACTTACTGAGAGGGAGAGAGAGAGAGTGTCTGTGTGTAGGAACAAAATATCAGTGCAAACACCAGGAGGTAAAATAAAGAGAAAATAGAGAAAAGGGAGAGAGTTTGACGTGGTGGGTGTGATGCAGTCAGAACATGCAAACTGTGAGCCAGTCTAATTCAGAGCGAGCGCGGCGGACATGTTGGGAGTCTTAAAGCCATTAGCGTGACAGGTCGAGTGCGCAGGGAGAGCGGAGGTGACTGCGGGGCCTGCTTCTGCCTGCAGACGTGCGCTGAAGGCGAGAGAAGGGGGGCGTTCTCACGGGACAGTGGATCTGTTTCCGGGGAGGTCCAGCAGGACAGGGGGTGCAGCGGTTTGGGAGCTGTCATCAGGGCGAAGGGTGTGGGACACCGAATCTCGCACCCCTGCAGGGACACAAGGGGACAAGTTTCACAAACACACACTCACGTACACACACACACGTACGCATGCACGCACGTGCATATACATGCGCGTACACACACACACACACACACACACACGTATACACCCACACACACACACAGAAACACACGCACATGCACACACACGCACACACATACACACACACACACCCCCTCACACACACAAACACACAAACAGAAACACATGCACACACACGCACACACATACACACACACACACCCCCTCACACACACACACACAAACAGAAACACATGCAGACACACACACATGCGCACACACACACATACACACACACACGCACACACACATACACGTACACACACACACACACACATGTACATGTACACACACACACACATACACGTATGCACATACACACACGAACACACATATATGTATACACACATACACGCACTCACACATACACACACACACGCATACACACACACAAGCACACACACACAGAAACACACGCACAAACACACCCACACACTAGCACACACTAACACACACAAACACATACACGCACGCACACACACTCACACGCTCACTCACACACACACATACACACACACACACACCCCCTCACACACACACACACAAACAGAAACACATGCACACACACACACATGCGCACACACACACACACACTCACACAGAAACACTCACACACTCACACACACACACACACACACACACACACACACACACGCGCGCGCCGTACCGTAGAGCTGCCAGACTCGCACTTTGTCCTCGTAAGGCAGGTCGTATCTCAGGGGGTCTCCCACGGGGCCCTGGTAGTAGGGCCGCATGACGGACTCGATGGCGGAGGTGTGCGCCAGGCCGATGGCGTGGCCGAACTCGTGCACGGCCACGGCGAACAGGTCCATGCCGTGGGCGTCTGGACCGGGAGAGAAGAGAGCGCTCCTTCGTTAACGCTATTCCCGACAGCTTTCTGTCGACAGCTCGCTGTTCACCGCCCGGTACCTGGTGTGCTGGTGCAGCCGAAGCCCGTCGCTCGCCGAACCCACCGTCGGTTCAGGAGGGCGTCCGCTCGCCCGTCCGGCCCCGAAATGCCTTCAGTCGGCCGCCGCTTCACTGCACAGCTCACTGCGCAAGAGCGACCGGCGGACGGGCCGGGGGGCGGGGGCGGGGAGGAGGGGCCACGCGCCACGCACAGGCGCTGCGCACAGACCGACCGGAGTACCCGCTGAAGAGGTGAAGCGCGGCAGCCCGAACGCCATCCCTATAGGGCAGTTTCAGAGCCAATCAGAGCCAATCAGCTCATGTGTCCCCAGGCTGCAGTTGGCGCTGAAGGCGTCGGGATTTAATAAATATTATTAATTCATTTATTTAATAGATTTTCAAATTAGATACATCAGATTTATTCGATATTTCTGGGAGCGCTCACACCCCCGCAGGACCCGTCTTCTCCGAGAAGAGAGAAGAGCTAATAAAATGCAAAAAGTAAAAAGTTTAATTTCTCTCCCGCGCGTCTGCGAGCCGTCTCCGTTCCCCGGCGCGTCTCTCCGCTCCGTCTGCGCGGCGGCAATCAGACGAACGCTCCGCTTTAAAAAAAAAACAAACAAAAGCTCAAAAATAACCTCGCGCGGCTCCTCTCAAAATGGAGACGTGGCGGAGGGAAGTTCCGGGGGAGGGCCGTCGGAGGCCGAAGCCTCTCTCCCGAGTTCGTCGTCGTCGTCGTCGGCGAACGCGCGGCGAGGTGTGAAAGTGCTTCTCCGGGCCCCCGCGCCGAGAGCGAAAGCAATCAAAACGCAAATGAGGCGGGCGGCCCCCGCGGCCCCCGCGGGCCCCCGCGCATCCCGCCGCCGATAGCGCCCGGGCGCGCCCCGTCGCTCCGCGGGTTACCCACCGCGGCCTTCGTTTCCTCCCGTCCGGATCGCCCGAATTGAACTGGGCCCTCCCGCCTCCGACCGGCCACCTGCAGGACACTGCCATTGCACCCTTGGGCAAGGTACTTAACCTGAGCTGCTCCAGTATGTGTCCAGCTGTGTAAATGGAGACTGTAAAAATGCAAAAAGCTGGATAAGAGCGTCTGCCAAATGCCCGTGATGTAATGTAATCTTACGCAATGTAATGTAATGTAATCTTATGTAATGTAATGAGATGAGATGTAATGTAATCTTATGCAATGTAATGAGATGTAATGTAATCTTATGTAATGTAATGTAATGAGATGTAACGTAATCTTATGTAATGTAATGAGATCTAATGTAATGTAATCTTATGTAATGTAATGTAATGTAATGAGATGTAATGTAATCTTATGTAATGTAATGAGATCTAATGTAATGTAATCTTATGTAATGTAATGTAATGTAATGAGATGTAACGTAATCTTATGTAATGTAATGAGATCTAATGTAATGTAATCTTATGTAATGTAATGTAATGTAATGAGATGTAATGTAATCTTATGTAATGTAATGAGATGTACTGTAATCTTATGTAATGTAATGTAATGAGATGTACTGTAATCTTATGTAATGTAATGAGATGTAATGTAATCTTATGTAATGTAATGAGATGTAATGTAATCTTATGCAATGTAATGAGATGTAATGTAATCTTATGTAATGTAATGTAATGAGATGTAACGTAATCTTATGTAATGTAATGAGATCTAATGTAATGTAATCTTATGTAATGTAATGAGATGTAATGTAATATTATGTAATGTAATGAGATGAGATGTAATGTAATCTTATGCAATGTAATGAGATGTAATGTAATCTTATGTAATGTAATGTAATGAGATGTAACGTAATCTTATGTAATGTAATGAGATCTAATGTAATGTAATCTTATGTAATGTAATGAGATGTAATGTAATATTATGTAATGTAATGAGATGTAATCTTATGTAATGTAATGGTTGCGTGAACAGCCGCTACCCTGTAGGTCCTGGAGCAGTAAGAAGAGGGACGGCAGTGGACACAAACCCACCGTGGGTGTGACAAACCTGCCGCAGCGGACTGGTGGTCACGGTTACGCTAATGACTCTAACCAGAGGTGGAAATTTGCGCGACTGACCGACGTGTCCCACTGTGAGGTCTGCTTGTCTGTGTTAGTCAGAACGACGGCTACACAGACCGTTACGCGCAGACTCGCGTCGCCATGGAGACTCCGACAGCCGTTGCGCACCCTAGACCCGCAGAGAGGAACCTTGGACTGGCGTGAGGAACAGTAGCATTTGCACAAAGTCTGCTAAACATTTTACTTACTTTCCTTTCTTTTACTAACTAATTTTACTTCACTTCCCTAGCCCTGCAGGCTAATCGCATCAGAGGCACATAAACTAACAGTGTGTTGCCTATCTTACAGTAACTTGGTTACACAGTGTGGCTCACTGCTAAACGTGCTTCTGCTCAGTCGCAGGTAAATTACAGGGTGGTACCTCATATGAACCGGTAACTGATTTTAACCAGCGCACACGTGCCCTCAGAGCTGAGCCCCTGGCTTATTTGAGTAACAGAAGGCACGGTTCGGTTCGGTTCGGTTCGGTTCGGTTCGGTTCGGTTCAGTTCAGTTAGCTGTTCATTACCGTGCTGTGACTGTGGCTGGGGTGATTGACAGCCCAATGTTATTTTTAATCAGTGGGAGTTCTTGGGGGGTGCTGATTCTGGGTCCTCTGTGTTTGTGCTCTCTGGTCCCATTTCCAGAGGTGTCAGACCGTGGCCCCCGTGCCCAAATTGCCGGTCCCGTAAATTCTGTCGCCGATGGAACTGATGAAACCGCCGAACTTTCGCCATTTTGCGCAAGCCGGAGGAAGTGGCAACGAGGACCGACCAATGCCTGTCAGGATGATTTCCCAGAATGCACGCATTTAAAAAAAAAAGAAGCAGACTGGACAGAATGGCTTGCGTTGTTGGGGGATCCTGGGAGAAGCGAGAGCACTGATTGGTTTGTTCCTGGGTTCAAAGGGTCATGTGACCGCTCCAACACTCCTTTTCGACAGCGGCGGGAAAATGGCGCCCAGCTGCTGTGCCCCTGATTGGCCTATTTTCGGAAGGGAAAACTTTTGAGATAGAAACTTCAACCCGCCCTGTCAATGGGAGGAACGGGGAACAAACACGCTCCCTATGGCTGCCGAAACCAGGCCGGTGGTCAGCCTGAGCTTTGCGGGGGGGAGGGGGGGGATGTAGTGAGTGGTAGGGGTACATGTGCATCAAAATCGGTTATTTATCATCATTTTTGCTGCGGTCTGGTGTTATCAGAACTCCATGTGACAGTATTTTTGGACAGTGGGGGGTGGGGGGCCAATCCCTTCTCTCATCGTCATGGCGTTCGGGTGACAGGAAGAACACTCATCTGACCTCCAACCTTCCCTCTGACTCTGTATCACACACACACACACACACGCACACTCATGCGAACACACTCATCTGACCTCCAACCTTCCCTCCGACTCTGTATCACACACACACACACACACACACACACACACACACACACACACACACTCATGCATACACACTCATCTGACCGCCTACCTTCCGTTTGACTCTGTATCACACACACACACACACACTCATGCATACACACTCATCTGACCGCCTACCTTCCGTTTGACTCTGTATCACACACACACACACACACTCATGCATACACACTCATCTGACCGCCTACCTTCCGTTTGACTCTGTATCACATACACACACACACACACACACACACACTCATGCGTACACACTCATCTGACCTCCTACCTTCCCTCTGACTCTGTATCACACACACACACACACGCTCACACACACACACACACGCACACTCATGCGTACACACTCATCTGACCTCCTACCTTCCCTCTGACTCTGTATCACACACACGCATACACACACACACTCGCGCACACACACACACACACACACACACACACGCATACACACACACTCGCGCACACACACACACACACGCATACACACACACACTCGCGCACACACACACACACACACACACAAGCACACACAAACTGTGAGAGAGATTAAAATTCCCGGTCTAACTCTGTGTATCTCAGGGGTTCCCAAACTTGGTCCTGGGGGCCCCCGTGTGCTGGTTTTCATTCCAATGAGTCGCAATCCCAGAATTTTAACAAGCTGTTATTTGTTCTTAATTGGGTACTTTCACGTTTAGGGGGATTATTTACCTTCTTAAGCCACATTATGTCAGAAATGCATGCCATAAAAAATAAAATAATCTTGTTCATATTGTGCTTATTGTGTTTGCTTATTACAAACAAATGCATAAAAAGAGGCAAAAGTTCACATTAAAGACTGAGGTGAATCAACAGGCTTCTAATTGGTGAAAATGTGGACACTGGGCCACTAAATCTAACCATCTGGAAGACAATGAATTCAAAGGCAAAGCAAATGATAATGAGTCAAACCTGCATTGTGTTAATACCTTCAAGGAAACAACTATAAAAGAAATTAAACACGCATTCAACAACCGAATTAGGAGCCTATTGATTCAGCTCTGTCTTTCATTTAATCAAAAAAAGTGACCTCTTTTTATGTAATTCAGCACAATAACCACAATGTAGCACAATATCGACATGGGATTTTTTATTCTTCATGGCATGCAAAGTCATTTCAGTGATAATATGGTGGGCAAACAATACCTCCAAACATGAATAGCATCTAATTGAGAAAAATTAGCAGCTTGTTAAAATTATGGGGTTTATTGTGATTGCGGTTGGAACGAAACCCAGCATGCACAGGGGGCCCCCAGGACCGAGTCTGGGAACCACTGCTGTATCTGGTGCTGTAATTATGCTGCAGTTTGATTGGCTCAGGAATGCCCCGCCCCTCCGCCTTGTTGATTGGCGAGCGTGCAGGTGTAGAACAGCTGCCGTGCCCCGCCCAGGTGAGCGCTGAACACTGGTGGAGTCTGAGGTGAGTTTCAGACCCTCAGATACAAAGCAATCATCATCATCATCATCATCTTCCTGATCACCTGTTATCATCCAAAATACACACATCTGTATTTGGCTTAGTCTCTGATAGTCAGTCTACACTGTTGAGCCACTACAATGAAAGTTACAAGAGCTTCTGAATAAAAACTCAAGTTCCCAGAAGCCTCTCACGCAGGCCCTGGTGCCTGGTACAGATCGCTCGGGGTGGTGGGGGAGGTGGGAGGGGTTGGGGGGTTTGGGGGTTTGGGACCTGGACGGCTGGGGAGGTCTGGGGGTTTGGGGGGTTTGGGGGCTGGGCGGCTGGGGGGGTTTGGGGGTTTGGGAGCTGGACAGCTAAGGAGGTTTGAGGGTTTGAGGGTTTGGGGGTTTGGGAGCTGGATGGCTGGGGGGGTTTGAGGATTTGGGGGTTTGGGAGCTGGACGGCTGGGGAGGTTGGGGGGTTTGGGGGTTTGGGGGGTTTGGGAGCTGGACGGCTGGGGGGGTTTGGGGGTTTGGGGGCTGGACGGCAGATCGCCATGGGGACGCGGCGTTCCTCCAGAGCGTTGCCCGGGTTTCAGCAGCGAGCCCGCCAGCAGGAGGCGGGCTGTAATGGGGTGTTAAACGTCCCCTAATGCAGCTCCGCTGCCTGCACTCAGTCCCAGTCCCACGGCCATTATTCCTGTTCCCAACGGGGTCTTCAGCCTCGCCGGGAGAATAAAGGCTCTTTAAACCGCCCCCGAACGGCAACCAAACAGGGGGCCAGAAGCCGTCCCGGCCAGCTAATAGCTTTCCTGGGGATCACAACGGACGCCATTTCAGGTTTTTGGCGTTTTTCTTTGTTCCGATTGGGTCCATTTTCCAGAGAAGATCTAAAGCAAATGTACCTTTTCCTTGTAAGTGCTTTTAAGCATTTTATTGTGGACCTACCGATTTATCAGAAAAACATTTCTCTATTAGCTCCAAGGTTCAAAGTAGAGCAGAACGCTGCAACTGTGAAATAAGTTCACTCGGTATGGGTCAGGAACACACTATTAAAACACGCACTCATTTAATGGGTCAAAATACGCTCATACTGTGCTTACACGTAATACAAACATGGATTACAAGCAATCTTCACGCACATCTATGGAAGGAAGTAAGACTGTTTTAATAGGTGTTTTTTTCTGCTACAGATTTTCATCATAAACTGAAATAAACCCTTTGATGTGAAGGATATCTCCTCATCACCATAATAACAGTTTTTCTGCAGCGTGCGCATTTATCCCAAATGTAATCATTTTCTTTCGGGGAGGAGGGGCGGGGGGTGTTTTTAACGTCTCGCAATCATGGGCCCCAGCCCGAGATGCTGAGATATAACTCAGCGTTTAATTAACTCCCCATAATAATGTATTAGTGATCCATGCCTAGTGTTGAAAATTAAGGCAAAGAAAATCGGGGCTGCTCTCGGAAGGAAAGCATGATTCCAGCCAGGATGTCTTCATTAGGTGCCTGAGAAATGAGAAATGAGAGCGGGGTCGTGCTGGGGGGTGGTGGACAGGGGTTGGAGGGGGGAGGGGGGTTACAGGTGGAGAGGGGGGGCTGTTGATTAGGGTGCAGTCGTGAGTCTGGCCGCATTTTACAGGCTCCATCGCCGTGGCTCCCATTGCATTACATTACATTACATTCATTTGGCAGACGCTTTTATCCAAAGCGACGTACAAAAAAGTGCATTTCATGGTCTGGACGGTCCGGAGAGCGTAATGAACTCTGGAGTGAGCGTGCGGATGTTAATCGCTGCCTGTGGACCGCGATGCAGGCTTAACTGGAGAGGAGGGAGCCATCGGCTGGGCCCATATGCTTCAGCAAGGAGGTGGTGGGGGGGGGGGGGGGGCTCGCGAATGGGGGGGGGGAACACTCTCATCATGCATCATGACTCTCAGTACTCCCCCCCTTGTCGAAACAAGATCTGAAACGTGGGTGCACCTGGACCCCCATGCACAGACGCCCTCCGCCCAGTGCTCAAACCCACCGTGCCCCTAGCCAAACCTCCACCCCCCCCGCCCCAAACCCTCCACCCCCCCACTCAAACCCTCCACCCCCCCCGTCCCAAACCCTCCACCCCCACCACTCAAACCCTCCACTCCCCCACTCAAACCCTCCACCCCCCCCCACTCAAACCCTCCACCCCCCCCACTCAAACCCTCCACCCCCCCACTCAAACCCCCCCCGCCCAAACCCTCCACCCCCCCACTCAAACCCCCCCCACTCAAACCCTCCCCCCCAACTCAAACCCTCCACCCCCCACTCAAACCCTCCACCCCCCCCCAAACCCTCCGCCCCCCCACTCAAACCCTCCACCCCCCCAAACCCTCCACCCCCCCACTCAAACCCTCCACCCCCCCCAAACCCTCCACCCCCCACTCAAACCCTCCACCCCCCCCCACTCAAACCCTCTGCCCCCCCCCCACTCAAACCCTCTACCCCCCCACTCAAACCCTCCACCCCCCAAACCCTCCGCCCCCCCACTCAAACCCTCCACCCCCCCCAAACCCTCCACCCCCCCACTCAAACCCTCCGCCCCCCCACTCAAACCCACACCCCCCCACTCAAACCCCCCCGCACTCAAACCTTCCACCCCCCCACTCAAACCCCCCCCACTCAAACCCACACCCCCCCACTCAAACCCCCCCCCCCACTCAACCCCTCTGCCCCCCCCCCCACTCAAACCCTCTGCCCCCCCCACTCAAACCCTCCACCCCCCCCACTCAAACCCTCCATCCCCCCCCACTCAAACCCTCCACCCCCCCACTCAAACCCTCCACTCACCCACTCAAACCCACACCCCCCCCCACTCAAACCCTCCACCCCCCCACTCAAACCCTCCCCCCCCCACTCAAACCCACACCCGGCCCAAACCCTCTGCCCCCCCCCAATCAAACCCTCCGCCCCCCCACTCAAACTCTCCATCCCCCGCTAAACCCCCCCACTCAAACCCTCCACCCCCCACTCAAACCCGCACCCTCACCCAAACCCTCCGCCCCACACTCACCCGGTGATCTGAAGGTCCAGGCCTCGTCGTCGTCGAAGTGCGTGTCGCCGGCGGTGAAGCGCTCCCCGGGGAAGAAGGCGTGGGCCACCGTGCCCCCCGGCCCGTCGAAGGGGTAGCCGTCGTTGTGGTCGGCCTTGGTGAAGTCGATCTGGATGTCGGCCTCGCTGCCCGCCACCTCGTGGAAGTTGAGCGGGGCGATGTCGCTCCACACCTTCAGCGCGTAGTACATCAGCGCCCGCACCGTGTCCCGCCCGAGGAGGGCCGACTCCTTTGGGAAGGTCCGCACCCTGGGGGAGACACGGGGGGGGGAATATAAAATAACCATGCACTGGAAATCTCAGTCTTTATGCACTTTTGCCAAATTTGTGCACCTTTACCTGTATTTTTCCCACGGTGTGCAAGAACTGCCGCTGTGGGCTATGCATGGCAAATTGAGGTCACTCACTCACTCACTCACTCACTCAAATAAACACTTTGAGCAGCACGAGATTTTTAAGCACAGCTTTATCGCCTAACGTTACTTTTGCTAACCCTAACGTGTTAGCGTTTCGCCTACTTTAGTTAACCTACTTAGTGCGTACCACCGATACAGATGTATGGACACACGGAGGACAACAAATAACGTTACAGATGAGGACATGCCATAGCTAGCTAGCTATATAGTTAGCCAAGTTTTACTCATGACACTTTGTACAGGTGCGCCGTGGTGCACGGTTTCGTGCTAGTTATAATTAGTAGAAGTAGTATTTGTAAAAATGAGTTCGGTGTGTTTCTGGGTGTGGATGCTGTTTTCTGTGTAGGGAGCGAAATAGATCCAGATACAGCAAAGCAATAAGACAAACTGACTGGGCTCGTTCAAGAACTTGGTGATGCCAGCTTAAGTTCGCCAAGGGGATACAAAGCGACATGGAATTGGCTTGTATTCTGTCGGACCTGTAAGTAACTTTACTGGCAGTGTGAAGCTGGTGACAATAAGGACTTTCCAGAGGGTCTGAAATTCTCAGATTTAAAGTTACAAAATTTAAACCAGTATTACATTTGACATACTGGACTTAAGCATTAATCAAATCTGCCTTCTTACTGTTGCTCACGGTCGCTCATTTCACGGTACTAACGTTACATCTATCCATCCAGCCAGCTACGTTAGGTGGGGTAACTTACTCTGTGTGAGTGGAAGGTTAAAGATGGAGGAGGAGACTTTCATTTTAAACACAGGCTGTGTCGTATGCCTATAATGACTAATGACTGTTGAAACCAGGCTACATAGCCAGACCACAGAATCACAGGAAGTACAAACCTCTATTTAAACCATCACTCTCTCAGTCTGAATCAACTTAATTTCCTTCACTAAAAATCAAGAACTGGATTCTGACACATGACTTACACCCCTTACAAATGTAATTTGGAACATGAACAAGCTTAAATGCCAGCTTTTATAAAGGTTCTCATGTCCTCTTAATTTTTCAGTATTCTGACAGCACAATCATAGTTTCAATTTGGGTCATTCCGAAGGAGAATCCCCCAAAATGACCCATTTAATGAAAGAAAGTGGGAAAGAAACATACACTCTTCGTCTGTAGCCTGCTCATCTGTAGACTCTTCGTCTATCATTGTAGACTGCTCATTTGTAGACTCTTCGTCTGTAGACTGGTTGTCTGTAGACTGTGCAGGTGGCAGTGTTGTATTATGGGTAGAGAACTGGGCTTGTAACTCATATGGGTGCAGGTTTGATTCCTTGGTGGGGCCACTGTATCCTTGTGAAAGCTACTTGACCTGAATTGCTTCAGTACAGCCTGTATCCAGCTGTGTGAAAGGATACACATTTTTAAATCCTCTAAGTCACTCTCTGTAAGAGTGTCTGCTAAATGTCTGTAATGTCATCTTTAATACCATGGCAGTGTAACGTATGAGATTCCAAGTGTGAAGGTGTTTAAACTTCAGTTAGCAGGTTGTTTTGTAAAAGGAAACTGTAAGCACATCCCCGGGGCAATCCTGCATGCTAAGTGAATAAATAGTGCAAAGGATTCTGGGATTTGAATAAAAACCGAACCTTAAAAATCCACGACGCTTCTCTTTGCCCCCCTTTCTCTGTGACCCGACATGGGGCGGAAGTGGAGGCGGGAACTCGACCGCGAATCTAGTACCATCGCCTCCTCAGTCCGAAATGTCAGCCCCATCGACTGGCGAAGGGGGGTTCACCGCCTCCTTCTTCAACATGTCCGCTCGTTTCCGCTGCTGCCCAGGTCCCCTTTCCCTCCACGGCGAAGACCCAGAGCGCCGATTTCCCAGCTCCTTCTGACCCCGCACGCGCTCAGTACGCGCACCTCAGCCCTGGCGCCATGGCAACCCGGAGCGACGCGCCAAGGTCGGCGCGCGCTCCCCGCGAGGCGCGATCACGTCGCCGCGGCGAAGGTGCGTTTCTTCCCGCGGCTCGACCGCGTGAATAAAACCAGCGTTTAAGATGGCCGCCGGTGGGCGAACGTGGGATTGTACGGCCTGAGGGAGATCGGGCCAAAGATCTTGAGAGAGTCTTCCGACGGACAGAAAGAAATGCCTGCTTCTGCTGGAAACGGTGCTCTGGCTATACTACAGGTAGGCTATGCTTGAGGTGCAAACGCAGTTGCCAAATGCCCGGATGCTGACCAGAATGTCAATTTTTTCAATTATGTTCGCAGGTCCAGTTTGCGATCCTGACACATACAATGTTGGGTCTGAGTAATCGATATTAAAAAAATGACTGTTTGTAATAAATTCACATCTGAACTGCACACGATCCGCTATCCGTTCCCATAGCGATAGCGACAACCATCCTGACAACACCCCCCCCCCCCCCCCCAACCACCCTGGTCTGCCAGCGGTCCCAAGAGCCGCCAGCACCCATCCCCCGAAACCCCCCACCACACCTGGCCACCCCCCTCCCAAAAAGCTCCCCACCCTATCTGCAATTAAGCCTCCAGCAGTGCACGCTGTCCGGTTTTGACAGACTCTAGACCCTGGCAACCCCAGGTTCAGACATGATGGGGAATTAACTGTCGGTAGTGACAGTGGACACGGACGTGACAAGGACGTGTGTGTGAGCCAGTGTGAGCACAATTTGCACGCGCAGCCATGTGTGTGTGTCACATTTGTGCGCACGTGTGACACTGTTTCTATATGATGTGCGCGTGATTTATGCGTTGGAGAACGTGTTTGATGGATGTGTGCCTTTTTGAGCATGTGTTTGCGTGTATGATATACAGTATGTGCACACCAGTTCATTTAGCCAGTTTCTGAGGAGTTAAATATCAGTCTTTCAATGACATCAGTCATTCTGCAACCACAGTTACCATTTTCTCCTACTCCAAAGCCACACCCCCAAAGCCACACCCCCCTCCCCAAGCCACGCCCCACACAAGAACAGGCCTCTGCCTGAATTATGTCTGATCCAGGACCGGACCAATCAGTGACAGAGACCCAGATCTCAGAGTGCTGAGGTTCCCCCCCATTCTTCCAATCAGCTTGCTCTCATCCCCAATTCACCCCCGAGACTTAAACGAGCGGGATTACGGAACAGAAAAAAAGCCTCAAAAAAAAAAAAAGCTAAAAAACAAAAAGCTAATTTTCCTCTTTTAAAAATAGCATTATAACTCCCAGCGGGTCCCCTGCCCCCCGGTGAGCGCCCGTCCCGGATAATGCGCCCCTAATCTCCGCCAAACCGCTCGCACAAAGAGAGGGTCCCGAAAAAGCCTCTGTCGAAAAGCCAGCGCGTCAGAGCCAGAACCGACCCGGCGGAAACGGGACTCGGCGCCGGCGTGCGCACGCCGGGAAGCGCAGCCTGAATCCGGCCAGCGGCCGCCTCAACGCCGCGTTTCAAAGTCTTCTCTCTTCACGACGTTCGGTGAGCACGTTTTGACAACCACTGAAATCACAAAACTGCTCGAGAAGAAAAAAGAACTTTTGCAATCTGCACGTCAAAAGTGAAAGAGAAACGTCGACTGATTGCTGCTGTTATTTTTGACATTTCCCCCCGAGTACTGTTTTTTTCATTGTCGATACCCCTTAATTGTAGAGTGTTCCATGGAATTAAGAACTCCCTATTCTCTGTGCAGTGCATTGTTCCGGAGCTCCAGATCGGGAACTATTCGGCAGTAGAACAGAGCTGAACAGAATATCTGGAGGTTTGGCTCTGTCCGTATTTGTGGACATAAACAGCGGCGTCCGCTGTTCTCCAGTTGGAAACACAAGTCTGGCCGCGTCCGCTAGGACGAGGGAGGGGTGATCGGGAAGAGACCAGTCACGGAGCGATCGGCCAGAGAACAGCGCTGGCCGTAGTACGGTAAAAGCCTCCGCGACAAGCCGAGGCGTTCCAGCCTCCAGTGGAGCAACATCTAAAATGGCCGACCCGTCGTGAGCCTGTCGGCCCTCTGGGCTGGAGCTCTCTCTGATGGATGCTCGGCCAGCCCGGCCTTTAATTTGCTTCATTAAAAGTCCTGCGGGAGACCGGGAGCAGCGGTCCAGCCTGCCCTCCCTGTGGGCTGCGGCCGGACTGAAGCGGTAATCCTCCGCCAATCGTCACGCTCAAAAAATGCACGAAAAAAAACAAATAAAACAAATTTATCCATTTTCAAAAAAGTCCCAGCTTTCCAAGCTAAATTTGTAGGCTTCTCCTATTGCTGCAATTTGCAATCCTGCAATCCTCTGTCAATTTGGAATATGTGGTATTCCCCAAAATGCAAGCTGTCTATATAT